>JBDODA010000031.1:0-238301 GCA_039880815.1 Aspergillus intermedius | reverse complement strand
GGGGGGAGGACGGTTGAACGACGCGAATGAGGCGGTGGACGGCAACGCCACCATACCGCCATTATGGACCTGGGGAGGCAGGATATATATTTCTTCAGGGGGTCTTGCAGGACGGGACATGATACTCGCGATGCAGACCAGATTACAGACAGGCTATAAATTCTTGCTTTTAAGCTTACCAGTCCGAAGCGCTATCACCGCCCCGCTGACCGCATTCTCCAGCTACGATCGGGACTACAGCAGAGTAGAAGGGAAAGAGGAGAACAGAACAATTGGAATCGAAAGGAACATCCACATTTATTGTCTTGGGTATTTATACATGCCAGCCGGGCACTCCTAACAGTTCTACTATATCTAACTGTAGCATTAAGATGTCCACAACGAAGAAATAAAAAAAATAAAATGAAAAAAAGGAAAAGTGTTCAAGAAAGAAAGAAAAACATCCATCCATTCCAAGCATCATCATTATCACCTTCGTCACTGCTATAGCACGTCACCAAAGGAACCAACCCAGCCATGTCCCGCGTTTGCCAGGAGGATAAGTCAAGAAACACAGCTCCTGTTATTTTTTAATTTTGTTTTTTTCTTTTAATGCTTTTCCTGAACCTCCTCGACCTCATGACCATTGTCACTGCTGAGACCGAGCTCGTTCTTCTCAGGTGCGCCATGATCATTGGTATCCAAGCCCAGCTCGCGAGACTGTTGGACGATCTCTTCAAAGCTGAGCTTGGGCATGTCGTTGGCGACTCTGAACGGCATCTTTCCTTCGACATGGGCCCTGGCGTAGATGATGTCGACCTCCTCAAGCTCACGGCCGGCCGTCTCGACATAGAAGAAATAGCCGAGTACAAAACCGATAAAGTTAAACAGTGCGAAGAAGAGATAAACGCCCCATCCGCTCTCGTTGGAGAAAAGCGGCGTGAACATGACCACAGCAAAGTTGCAGATCCAGTTGGTGCACGTTGACGCCGCGGCGCCCACTGTACGGGTACGGAGAGGATTGATCTCCGGTGGGTAGATCCAGGGCAGCGGCAAGAGGGTAAAGGCGAAGAAAGTGATGAAGAGGAAGATACCAACGGCAGCGCCCTTGGCGTTCTCCTCGGTGGGTTTGATCAAGCAAGCGAATGTGATGACAAAACTGAGCCCCTGGCCCAGGAAACCGATCAAGTACAGCTTGCGACGGCCGACCTTTTCAATCATAAAGAAGGATGGGATGGTGGCAAGGGCGTAAACGGTAGCGAAGACACCACCCATGATCAGAGACAAGTATGGATCCATGTTCAGGTTTTCCTCGAAAAGCAGCGTTGAGTAGTAGATGGCGGCGTTACAGCCGGTGAACTGCTGGAAGAACTGGCCGGAGCAACCAATAAGAAGGCGCTGGAATTCCTGGGTCTTGCCGAATGTGAATACCGACTTCCAGCTTGACTCTGTGTTCTTCGAGGATTCAATGTCCGTCTTCAGGAAATTGAAGTCGGTAAGGACGTCATCGGAGTCAGGAGTGGAGTCTTTGAGCTTAGCGAGAACTTCGCAGGCCTCCTTGTCATATCCTTTCTTTACAAACCACGATGGGGAATCCGGGAACATTATGGCACCGGTGGCCACGATCAGAGCGAAGAAGATCTGGAGTGCTATGGGGAATCGCCACTGAACGGTATCCTCGGCGTGGGAGAGACCAAAGACCACCCAGTAGGCAATAAAGGTGCCACCGGCGATCATCGCACCCTCAAAACAGACAAGGAAGCCACGATTGTGAGCCTTGGAGCATTCTGACTGCCAGACCGGGATTGTGGCCGTGTTCATGCCGTTTCCAATGCCCGATACAACACGGCCGATGACGAACTGACCGAGCTCCCAATGACCAGTAAAGCAGACCGTTGTAAGCAAGGCACCAATGGTCAGGACACTGGCACCGGCAAAGATCAGGCGAGTGCGGCCGAGTTGCTCGCCAAAGAACATTGAGAACAGCGCGCCGAAGAAACAGCCGATCTCATAGCAGGATGTGACAGCACCACGGATGACGTTGAGATAGTATTCCTCGGGCGGACTCGGATTGTCGGGCATTTTAAGCTTTGGAAAGGAGTTTACAAACTCTTCGCCATTGAGGAGGCCCGCCATCATGCCCTGATTGTAGCCGAAGAGCGAGAAACCCATGACGGCGGTGATGGTGATGCTCAGCCGGAGCGTCCGGCCTTTCAAGCCGGAGGTGGTCGTCCACATCTTGACAGTATGGGGACAATGGAAAAAAAGATCAAAAAGGCACAGAGGAGAGGAAAAGAAAAGAGAGTGGATTACTCCCGGATGTAGCAATCTCTTATATGTGCTCCATATTCCCCCCATGACTTAGCGCCGTAGCGCGTGTCTTGGCTGGACCCAGAATCCAAGAGACTAAGGACTGGAAGGATTCGGTGGATGGCATCATGTAAGAATCGCTAAGAGTTATTCTTGGTCGGTTAATGTGTACAACCAACAGTCTGGCAAGGACCCTGATTGGACCCGGCTGAAATGTACCAGGAACTCCCCCGGGGGGGGACCCCAATGACCAAAACCAAGGGCACAGCCATGATTACACACTGGTGCATGTGCACACATGGCACAGCGCACGGAAGGCATTATACGGATCGAGCCATTCGGTTTCAAGCTTAAAACGGCCATTTCTCGGCTAACCTTCACACACTGGATGCGGTCTTGCTCTTGGCTTCCTGGCCGGGATAAAGGCCCGGGAAACGCCCGGTGCCCGGGGAAAGAATGACCGGTACAGAGTACGGAGCACTCCGTGTGGTAGTTTTAATTAAGAATCAGGCAGACAGAAACACAATAATAATATGATCCTTTGGCAGCCTGACCATAGTGCATATGGTGTCTTTGTGTATCTGTGGTCTGTACGAAAGCCAAATCATTCCCAAATCCTGCAATTATGCCGTCGGAAAGGGTCGGAGTCGGCAAAAAAGCAAAGGACCAGGGTCTGTGTGTAGACAACTTGGCGGGAAGAAAAAGCCTTCGATGTCATGGAGACTCCGGGTGGGGAACCGGAAAAGGAAAAAGAGGTACAGATTATGTCTCTCCTCATCTCCTCATCTCTCTCCACTCCCCGGATTCGTCATGCTTCCGATGTGCCAAGACCGCCCAGATTCGCCAAGATGCCAAGATGCCAAGCGTGAAAGGATTTCCCCGCGCGTCCTTGTACGGTAATAACTCTTGTATAGTATAGGATAGTACAGGTATAGCATAACTATATCATAGTTAGCACAGTTGAAAAGTATAGGTGTAGTATAGTAAGGTATAATACTACAGCTAGACCTGGGTAGTACCAGGGTATAATTATGCTACGTGGTATAGCATAGTGTCATCTTGTATATGCACCCCCCGTACATGCAGCCTCGTCGTGATTACTGTTCTTATCATCTCTTGGCACTGCTTGTCCTCATCCCCGGTTGCGGATTCTGGAGTCATCGGCACCCAATCAACTCCAACCTCGCTTAGCTGTGGCGGCTCTAACCCGTATTCGCCTTAGTACTTTAATATCCCCATACAAAATTGGCTATTGTCGCGGAAGTTCCCTATACGGCAATTTTTTTTTTTTGCCAAGGACCCGGCTTATTGCATATGTCATTTCACCTGAAGGTACCCAGTGTGATTGCAGGGCTCGTAAATTTTGGCCACAAATCCCGCATTCTCTATTGACGGTTGAACCACAAGCATGTTAGTTCCGTTGGAGCGAAGAGAAAGATAGCCTTGGTGCGATTGATTTCTGATGGTCTAGCTTTAGTTGTTTCTAGCTTGATGGTTGTAAAACGTAGTCCCTTCCCTACACGTATCCGTAATAGTAAGACCATACAGGGGTACACGATTCAAACTTCCCCCTGCATAATCCTTGGGCTGTAGATATAATGACCAGCCTATAGCTCAAGGCAGAACCATAAGCTGTCCAGAATGACCGAACTTAAGAATCCATGCATCCATTCATCCTCATCTCTAACCACATTTCCTGTTTTGGTAAGAGGTCGTCCGGAAACGTCTGCGCAGAGTCGAAATCAATCCAGAGCACCTATCTGCAGCGACCATCATGTGCCTCGGTATCGGATCACCATGCAGGAACCTTGATTGATGTATATCATGCAGAATGTGACGGAGGGTCCCCAGACGATCTTTGAGAAGTTGGAGAGGTCTATCTGCTGCATGTCGGGGATATACTCCACTAAGGTCGCGTTGGGAGGTAGCATATCTTCCAGAAACATGTCCAGACCCGGCCAGAGTGCCGGCTGTATGCTTGTGATCGTCCCGTAAAAAGTCAGGAATGATACCTCGTCTGCAGAGCCCTTGGGCTTTCATTCGCTGGTATGCGGTAGACTCGCGGATAAAAAGGTTACTTGTACTTCACAGTCACAGGGGGCCCACTTTGATCGGACAATATCATGAACTTGGGGGATGGTGCAGCGTGTGTATCGTCAAGCGCGGGGGTTTACTTACCACTTTCATTATAGATGTCCTTGCAGGATAAACACCTTGCCAGACAACCGACTTTTTGGACTCTTTGAGTTTGTCGAGGGATGCCACTTCGGAGGGTTGCACATCACTGATTTCGACGGCCATTTGTAGATTTGATAAAAGTATCAATTGGCAGGTAATAGAGACGACTTGACTGTATCAGGAACAAGATGTTGACATCCCTACCAACAGCGCCGTCACCAAAGTCCAGCCAATCGTATATGAGGATCCATAAGACTGTCTACTGCATATCATCTACAGAGATAGACCAATGAATCAAGAACCTTCATATGATCTATGAACATACATCAACTTTTATTAGAATAACTGCCATTCGTTTACCGGCTTAGGCAACTTCAATATCAAAACCCACTGGAATCTGAAGGCGCTACTTTTGATAAATGCAACAAATTTCTGGCCAGTCCTGTCAAAAACTGTCCTTTGGTATCTGGCTGTACCCAGACAATCGGCTCCGTCGACGGGAGTACCTGTGGGACACTCTCCCTGAGTAGGTAGTATGCGATGTTGGCACTGTTACGTCACGCTAAATCCGAGGCACTATATGAAGTGCGTTGCATTGTCTGAAGCTTGCTCTTCATCATCAAGAGCTCCACATCACGTGCTCCTCATCAGCTCCTCATACGAGTCAGGAAAGACCAAACGATATCTCTTTTTCGTCCTCGTACCAGAGGAAAGCCATTCTCCTCGTTTGATGATATTGATGGGAATACAGAGGCCTCGCGTGAAGCTTGCTTCCAAATTTGGGCTAAATTCGGCATAACCGAGCGATGCCTCTTTCTTGGAATTGAAACGGAAACAGTGTGCTCAGTGGAGGAGACTGTGCCTCGCGGCGACAGAGCGTACACAAAGTCCACCTTGCGGTCCAGGGTAAATTCTTCTATTTCTGTCTTGATGACAGGGAGCAAGCCAGGCTGAAATATTTGCGTCTGCCCGTGCTGGGAGTTAGCTAGGGTGAGTTATTTGAACAGGTGTCTTACATGTTTCTGACTTGGATAATGGATCACTGAACAAGCTGGCATGAAGGATTTATTCTACAGTGCTTGAACATCAGGCGCTTTTGTCCATGGAAAAGCTGGGACATTGTGATCCTTCCTTCAGCAAGTCACGTGTGGCTTCCAAACGATATTGTGGATTTAAATCGTTATTTACTTGCCAATCTTATTACCAATTTCAATCTTGAGAACTCCACTGCGAGTTACATTGCACGCGCCAGGACAACCCGCGCAGGCACGAACTGCAAGGACATCACTTTCCTACAATTCGTTAGAATTCGTCTAATTGGATATATAGGATGGATACCTCTAGAAGATGCAGAAAATGATCATGTGCCTCAAAGACTTTCCCATTGACCTAAACATGGTAACTAAGCATAAGCATATTCATGATAGTGATGAAGTAAACCCACCCAGCCAGGTTCCTTTGCGCCGTGTGGATTTCTATGGCTCGTCCACAACAGCTCGTTTCCTTCGCTGATTTTAGGAGCCTTAGGATTTGTTCTTTTCAAGATCGGCAAGATCAAACCAGGTTCAGTTACCAATCTGTGGCTCGGCAGACTTTTTGTCCTTCGACTCATGAGCAACTCTGTTTTGGACCCAGTGAACAGCTGAAGTCTATGGATCCTCTCAATGGTATCGATAGTCAAGGGCTATATATCATTATATATCAGACACCACATAAGGGGAAACGTGTGTACCATATACCGTGAGGGGTGCCATGCAGCCGAAAAGCCCCAATCTAGGAATGTGCAGAAATAGCATACGTACTAATATTTGATGTCCTGAGTTAGCAATCTACATCTGTCTCTGGAAAAACATTTCTGCGCCAATACATTTCTCGCTTCAGGTAGAGGGCTACTACTCTTTCAAGATTCTCCTATCTTCGTTGATGTGTGATCAAGAACTGATTCCCAATTTGACTGAAACAAGATGAGCCAAGAAAGAAAACGGAAGAATCGAGATTACCAATGTGGCTCTTTGGTAGCATTTCTGATTGATTTCGACACAAACACAGTATTCTTATACAGACGGGGATCGTCAATTCCAACAGCAGTGTCCCAGGCATGGAAGTAAAAGCGACAGAATAAATTGCCATAATATTATAGGACACGTCATCTTTTTTGATACGGAGAATGTCATTTTGGGCCCTTAATTCATGTTACTACATTGCTTATTCTATTACAATCACGGTCGATGATTCGATGCGACTCAATGATTCCCTTTTGTATATGGTATAGAATAGGCTCCTGAAAAGAATACCGCACTATGAAAGAGCTCCAATAAATATTACTTGGGTTACTAGACAAGGGTTTGAATAGCGCCCCAGAGATATAAGCGCAACAGATCAGCACTTAATATCAGATATTCTCATTGTTAGGATACCGAGTCTAGATAAGAATGTCATTCTTTTATCTACTAGTCATCGGGCTGTGATATCAATAATTCCTTCACACCTGTGTGGTGGAGTCGTGCTGCATCCCACATAATTTGCCCCCGTTGGTTTCAGACAGTCACCTACTTGTAAGAAAACCCGGCCATGCTAGTATCCAAGACACTATTAGATGCTTTCCTCACCACCATGGAAGGGTGCTGGGCCGCGTCACGCTTCCCGTCAAACCTCGTAGCTCGTGCTGCTGCGTATTTTGCACGCATGTCTTTTAAGGCTCCTCCCAACACTCATACCCACTGAACCGCGGATGCTATGAAGCTCTATTAAATACGGCTGATATGATCGAGAAACTTATAAGGTAATCACTGATAAAATAGTACGTCCAGTAGTCATATAAGTGCTACAGCTAGACCTCGGCACCACCTGCCCATGGCCCGTCCGTCTGAGCCCGTAGGGCCGCCCGTTTTGGCCCATTCTGTGCACAATTTCTCCTAATTGGGAAGCATAACTTGGTGACTTAGCTGATAAATTAGTTACCTGTAACCACGTTACCGACCATGGTCGAAGACAGCTACTATTTACACTTGTTCCAGTTTCGTGATTTCGTCCCAGACGCCTCGCACACTAGATATTTCAGCGCTGGCAGGCTATGCTAGTATTTCGCTAGATAGTCCACCAATAAATCTCATATTGAACGGGACCGTCACACTCTGGTCCACTGTGAGAGTGAAGGGATGATGTGCCTTCACCAGTACCATTCAACAACTGCAAGACCTTCAAGTGTCCGGGGCTTGTAGTTAGGGGGAAGCCACCCCAGATTTTGGAAATGCTCAAGTCTGGTCCAAGTCTCCTCACACAGGATAGGATTGGCCCAGTACTGGTGCTCGTCGGGGTTCGCAGGAGGAAGAGGAGGCAGCGTCATTGAGACAAACAGATATAATATGAATAAAGAAAAAGGGAGTTTTGAAGGCAGTGCTCACAACTGTCGATGTTGGGTTGGGAAGGAGAGTTCATCAAGAGGCATGACGAGAGACAGAGAGATGGCCAGAAAAAGGAGACAAGGGGAAGAGAAAAAGTGACATTTCATACAGTCGCCCAGGGAAGCCTGTAGGAATCAGGGAGCAGCTGTATTTCGCAGTAAGGGAAGCCATTTTCGGCGGCGATTCGATCATGAGTCGAAGAGGTTCGCAGGGTAAGCCAACAGCACTGGGGTGCGGTGCTACCAAAAAAAAAAAGGGCTTGGGCAGGTGCAGAATAGTTGCCAGATCACGTGTGTAAATCGTTAAAGCAGCAACCGGTCGCTGAAACGCCGTGTGGAAATGACGCCGTAAACGGCTTCACTGGCGGTCATTTTCAGCGTCGATTTCACAGCTACTCACATTCTACTTGTAAACCCGTGAATCGCTCCGATTTTGGGAGCCCCTCCTAGTTCCCCAAAGATACTGGAAATAAGAACTGGGAACCGGTCCCTTTGGTGACGTGGGGTTAATCAGTGTAAGAATTAGCAGTTGTTTCATGCACTAATCAATGAATCATCAGAGAGTCCCGGTTGCAACTGCGGCGTTTCGGTACCCAGGTCGACGGTCCGTCAGACCTTGTAAGCATGCAATTCGCCTCCGGATCTGACATGGCTGTCCGAAAGACTGGGAGGAAAGATGATTATCAGTACAATCGATCAATCAGATCTTATCAGATAGCAAACAGGGTGTATGCGACCGTGGGAAGCCACGGATACTCCGTATGCACAAATTGGGGCCTCGGTCTCTCTAGGCCGAAGTGAACCCCCATCCCACTCTCCATTTCGCCCAATCACGGCTTCATATCCATCCAACTGGGGAATTGTCAACTCGTATCGATAATTCTCGCCCGACCAAATTAAGAACAACCCCTTAACAACGCGTGGGATTGTCATCCTCCCGGACGACACTAGGCGCCATCGCTCGCTCCGGCTTCCGTCAGAAGTTTTTCCTTCTCATTCTAACTTCTTTCATTCTCGGGAAATCAAATCGCATTTATCACGAAGAGAGATATCTGCATCTGATCGCACACCATGGGTGTTCTTGATTTGGTTCGAGGCCGGAATAACACTGGTGTGGCCTCCGGTCTTGTGGTCACAGAAGATCAAGATCAGCAGCAGTTCAGGGAAAGCGAACCGAAAACCCCAGGCAGTGACTCGAATGACCGGTCAAGTCTGGAGGCACGGGCGGAGAAAGAAATCCAGTTGCACCCAGGCCAGGTTACTGAGGGTGCTGATTTGGGTGTGCAAAAAGCTGAAGCTGCTGCGTTAGTATGGAGTAAAAAGGCACTCATTTGTATTTATGCATGGTAAGCTTTTGCCTTTACTCTTCTCCTGTCTGCTGTATCATGAGACATGGCTTAATTTTATTTGACAAGTGTAGGATCTGGGTATCGTTCTTCATGCTGGCCCTGCAGTTCTCGATCAGTGGTATAGCCCAAGCCAGAGCCTACGCCGGTTTTTCGGCCGCCCCTGCAGTTGGCACTGCCAGCATCCTGTCTAATATCATCGGTGGTGTGATCAAGCTGCCCGTCGCCAAAACCCTGAACCTCTGGGGCCGTGCCGAAGGCTTGTTCGCCTCCGTCATAGTATACCTTGTAGGTATGATTATATTGGCTGCCTGCAATGGTCCTTCCTCTTATGCAGCTGGGTATGTGCTCTTCTTGGTGGGATATGATGCGATCTATCTCATTCTGCAAATCTTCGTCGCCGACACATCTGGTCTGCGAAACCGAGCGTTCACTCTTGCCTTTGCCTCTACGCCTTTTATTTGCACCGCATTTACTGGTCCACTGGCGGGGAACTCGTTTGTAGAGCACACGGGTGGATGGCGCTGGGCCTATGGTGCGTTCTGTATCATCATGCCTTTTGTTTTTCTGCCTCTTGGTGTCGCGTTCAAGTACTATGAGAAGAAAGGAATCAAGCTGGGCATATACAGGCAAGAGCGTAGCGGTCGGTCCGTTATCCAGTCAATCGTGCATTATTGGCAACAATTTGATGGTATGTAGTATCTTTCATCTTTGAATGGAAGGAAATGCTGACATTATCAGTTATCGGTGCCCTTATCTTGATGGCTGGCTGGGTCCTCCTTCTCCTGCCGTTCAGTTTGACAAGTGCCGGACGGGCTGGTTACAAAAGTGCCACTTTCATCGCCATGATTGTCGTTGGATTCTTCACTTTGCTCTTATTTGCTGCTTGGGAGAAGTTCTTCGCCCGGGCACACTTTATCGATTACGAATTGCTTAAGAAGCGCACTGTCCTGGGTGCCTGCATCTGCTCTCTTGTCTTGAATTTCAGCTTTCAATGCTGGGATCTCTATTTCCTCTACTTCTGCATGGTTGTATATAACCTGAATTCGGCCATGGCCGGCTACATGACGCAGATCTACAATGTGGGCTCATGCTTCTGGGGTGTCGTCGTCGGTGTCTGGATCCGCTGGACCAAACACTTCAAGTACACTTGCCTGTGTTTTGGTCTCCCACTCTTGATCCTGGGCGCTGGTTTGTTGATCAAGTTCCGTGGCGAGGGTGGAGGTGATCTCAACTATGTCATCATGTGCCAGATCTTCATCGCTTTCGGGGGTGGCACGCTGGTCATCGGTAACGAGATGGGCGTCATGGCCTCCGCTGACCGTGGAGGCGTGCCCATGATGCTATCTCTGATCGGCCTCTTCAGCAGCTTGGGTAACTCCATGGGCGCTGCTGTCCAGACAGCCATCTACAATAACGTCTTTGTTGAAGCATTGCAGACAGCCCTGCCGGAAAATATGAAATCGCAGGCGGCGAAAATATCCAGTGATGGTTATTTGGTTCAGCAGAAATACCCGCTGGGCTCTGCTGAGCGCAACGCTGTCAACTACGCCTGGGGAACTAGCCAGAAATATGGCGCCATTGCTGCTACTGCGATTCTGGCGTTGGGGATTCCCGCTATCGGTATCTGGAAGAACTACCGGGTTACCAAGCAGCAGAACAAGGGTGTCATGCTGTAAGACTTTACATCTTGGAGTATAATGGGAGATGGCAATATTTGGATATAGAGTGTATATAAGTGGCTATAGAGGGGTGTATATGCAATGCCAATAATAGAATGCGTGGATAGCCGCACTTGGCACCGTAACGGGACGCTAGCTGTTTTCAGCACTGACATCTTCTATCTCCATCGCTGCCCCCATTGTTTAATATCTATCTTCCACCCTCGTCCGAAAAGATATAGTTATTGATGCAGTCCTGAGGGTAGACTGCCATGTCCTCCAACAACCCCCTCGCTGTCCCTATACAAAGCGGCATCCTCGAAGGAGCAAATCCCTCACACTACGATAAAAAGAATCCCATCGTCATCCTCATCATCCAGGTGAGTCCTGACTAACCAGGACCATGGCGCTCCTCCACCAACCTTGCTAGGCGTCTATAATCATAATCTTCTGTCGACTGCTAAACTGGCCCCTCTCCAAGATTCGTCAGCCGCAAGTCATTGCAGAAGTCATCGCCGGCGTGCTGCTGGGCCCCTCGGTCTTTGGTCGCATCCCAGGTTTTACAGATGCCATCTTCCCAGAAGCCTCGATTCCCAACCTCAACCTCGTCGCGAACCTGGGCCTGATCCTCTTTCTTCCTCGTCGGCCTCGAGACCGACCTGCGCTTCCTCATCAGCAATTGGCGTGTGGCGGCCAGCGTCTCGGCGGCCGGCATGGCCTTACCATTCGGCCTTGGAAGCGCCATCTCGTATGGCCTGTACAATTCCTTTCGCAATGAGCCTGACACTGTTCGAATCAAATTTGGCACCTATCTGCTGTTCATTGGTATCGCAATGGCCATCACGGTACATCCCCACTGCTCCACTTTCTAATCATGTGCGTTGACCTGCTCAGGCATTTCCGGCACTCTGCCGTATTTTGACCAAATTAAAACTCCTCGGAACCAATGTTGGTGTGATCGTGCTCTCCGCAGGTGCGGGAAATGATGTCGTCGGCTGGATTCTGCTGGCCCTTTGCGTCGCTCTGGTCAATACTGCAACTGGACTGACTGCTCTTTGGGCCTTCTCTGCCCACACGAGGGCGGCTTTGCCATCAAGCTGACCGAGAAGATCGAAGATCTGGTGGCTGCATTGTTTCTGCCGTTGTATTTTACGCTTTCCGGTCTGTAGACCAATCTGGGATTGCTCGACAACGGGACCGTCTGGGGATATGTCGTGGGGATTATTGCCAAAGTGGCGGGTGGTGCTTTGGCGTCCAGACTGTGCGGTCTCCTATGGCGCGAAAGCTTCTCGATTGGAGTCCTAATGAGCTGCAAAGGATTGGTCAAATTGATTGTCTTGGAATGGCCCCCGGCTGCTCCAGGCTTGAATTCTGGCTAACGATGGTCCAGAACATTGGCTTACAAGCGCGCATTCTCAGCACCCGCACTTTCACCATGTTCGTTGTCATGGCTCTTGTCACCACCTTCGTGACCACCCCACTGACCACGTTGCTGTACCCCAAGTGGTACCAGATCAAGGTTGAGCGCTGGCGCCGTGGATAAATTGACTGGAATGGCAACTTGGCCCAGGATGCCAGTCGCCGTGACAGCGTGGCGGCCGCAAAAGACCAGCTGAAGACCAACGCCGTGCGGAAGCTGCTTGTGTATCTGCGACTGGACGGACTGTCCAGCATCTGCACATTGGCAGCCCTACTCAGTCCCAACGACCAGCCGCCTGCGCCAAAGGTCCACCCTGAAAAGAATAAGCAGTTGGCATCGCCGGAGCACGTAGCCGACGAATCTGCCGCGACAGAGGACGAGGAAGCGCCCAAGCTTCAAGTACATGGCGTGTGACTGATGGAGCTAACAGACCGAGACTCTAGCGACATGAAAGTGTCGGAGATCGACGAATACACCCTCTGGGACCCCGTCGTCAACACCTTCCGTGCCTTCGGGCGGTGGCACGACCTCTCCGTCATAGCAGGAGTGTCCGTCGTGCCAGAGCACTCATACGCCGACACGGTCGTCGGCATGGCGCACCAGGAATCAACCGACCTGCTCCTTCTCCCATGGAGCGAGGCGGGAACAATGAGCGAGCATCAGACGGACTGGGACTAGGAATCGACGAAGCCAACCGGTTCACCAACGCACCCTTCGCGGAATTCGTCTCCACCGTCCTGCGTCAGACAACGTGTAACGTGGGTGTTCTCATCGAGCGCACCATGCCCCGAAAGCAACAGCCTGGTCTCCTAGGCAAGCGATCCCTCAGCGGGATGAGCATTCGGAGTTCCGTGTGGAACAGCAGCGGGTCCCCACCAGCCACGCGCTCGCACCACATCGTACTACCTTTTCTAGGCGGCCAGGACGATCGTTACGCGCTGTGCTTCGTCATGCAACTCGCCAGGAACGACCAGGTGACTGCCACGATCATCCACCTCGACGTGCCATTTGCGGCGGGCGACGATCCCGCCGGACCCGGCGAGTCCTCTACCGCGCAAAAAGTCCTACCCAGCGAAGCCGAGTCAGACAAGACATTATTCAATATGATGCGGGATTCCCTTCCGGAAGCCCTTGCCTCGCGGGTCGTCTTCGAGCGCGTGGCTCCGACAACCCCCAACCCCGACACCGACCTGGTCACATTAGCAATCACCACCGTACAAAACGAAATTAGATAGCCCTCTCACAAGGCAGGGAACATGGTCATCGTGGGCCGGCGCAACAACCGCGTCGCCAAGACGCCATCGGGGAAAGAAATCGGAGGCTGCGAGGACAGTAGCGTAAGCGTAGCGTTAGGTGCGATAGGGCGGGCCATGGTGCGGACTGAGGCGCGCTTCGTGGGTAATGTTTTGATTTTGCAGGCTGGGCGGCCAGCGTGAATTTCACAGGTCATAGGACTGGTTGTGGTTTATGTTAAATATTTTTTATCTAAATCGGATTTATAGCGTTGAGCTAGGTAGAATGAAACGAGGCTCTTTATGAACACTGCCATTTGGGCCTGTGTAGAGATGTATAGTCCCATTTGGCTCTAGGATATGAGGAATGCGATTGTCACGTTCCACTGATACTGGAGTTAGCACATCACCATACACCTTTTGAGGTCCTAGATATCTCCAATAGTCCCAGAAGACCAGCCCGTTAGAATAGAGACTCCCCAGATCGTTGTTGCTGGGCATATCGCCATCCCTTGAGAAGTAAAGGTGCATGGTAATGCAGCATGACACATGAACCCCTCCTGCTATGTATTCTCCTGGTGGTAGACAGAGACTCACACAACTGACAGTGCAACTCCAATGTTTCCGCACAGAATGTGGACAGTTCTGGGAGGAAGAAATGGTCGTTGGCGGCTCTGTCGTTCGAGGGCTTTCATCGCGTGCTTCGGAATACGCTTTAGAAAGACATTTGTATCATATGGATATGCTAGAAAAGGAATGCAACCAGTCATTTGGGGACACTGGTGTGAGCAACTGCTGTAGACCTTGATGAGGGAGAATGTGGATTATGCTGGTATAGCAAAAGGATGCGCTGAGAAACTACAAAGTCTCATGGTAATGAGTGGAAAGCAAGCAGTGAATACAACCCACCAGTCAGACAACCTGTGGCTTCCATGTATATCCTGGGGCCATACTCATGCGTACAAAGACCTGTAGAGCGGCTCTCGTAATCAAGAATAAAGCATCCTTCTAAAAGACCATGCCAACTATGACGTATCCGAGTTCAGGCCCCATCGTCTGAATCTCCATTTCCGTACAAAATGCACCCCCCAGTATTCCGTCGAAGGATAACATTCCCAGCAAACGGCTAAATATCGGCAACAACATACCATCTGGGCTCTCGGAAAACCGCTCGCGTGGAGGGAGATTAAACTCTCGTCCCCGGATTACACAGTCGGCCCGTGTCTGTGCTCATTTCGCACAGAGAAGGAAAGTAACTGGATCATCTGCCGAGGAAGGACGTAAAGAATTTTCAGCTGAGTCGGGCAGCAACCCCAGTTTTTTGGGGCATGTACTCCGTATTGCGGACGGAAAATGGAATACGCTGAGGGGACCGAATGGCGGCAAGAGATGCGGAATAGGCCGATTCCATGAGCACCGGGTACTCAAGAGGTGATGAGTGTGTGTCTGGAGAACTCTAACGGGTTGTTGGTTTTGTGGAGTGACGTCGGAGAAAAAGCGAGAATATGGAGAGGTGGGATTGGACGCAGAACACGGGGAAATTCCGGGTTCATGCGGGGAGCTGGAGTGCAGGAAGTGCACTTGATCCCGGCCAATATAGGCGTGGCTAAAGTCCGGCGTGAAATATTTTGTATTCTCCACAGTTACGAGAGGCTTCTTTCGGGTGAAGTCCGGAGGATAGTATTGGAGGTATATACAGGAAGAGTATTGAATGAAATGAGTACTCTGTATACTACTCAACAATAACAGTGCAAGCAAGTACAGTCTGGGCAGTGTAGGTAGCGTCAATTTATCCTAATACGGTAACTGGCTCGAGCCATGCACACCAGAATCAGCAATATCTTGTTGATCGCATTTAGACTTGTATTCAACCGACAGCTCAGGAATCTCCCCACATCCGACTGACCGTGATCTGATTGAGTCAATCGAAATTGAACCGTGCTGGATGCTCGTGCCGAGCCCGTACCACGGTGCTGCAAGGACATGCCGTTGTGTGTTCCGGAGTGCTACCTTTTATTATTGATCCGACACACAGTTCAAGAATGCAATTTGAGCCGTATATCAGCCGAAAATTACTGCAATAGGGTGTTTGCTCTTGGCCGGTACGGAGTAAACTTAGATATGAATAGAACGGCTGTGAGGGATGAGACAGGAATGGAGAGTATAATTGATAGGGATGTATCTCATACAGTATGACCATCTTTTTCTATTTACCATGTTCACAGTATTTGTGCCTGTTTGTAGTTTGTAATAGTGTAAGCTTGTAGTGCTTTGTATACTGGTTAGAACCATGGATGTACGGTAATACCGGGAAAAAAACCGGGGATCCCCTGATCTGTAACTAACCCCACAAACACAACAGATACTGAATGGTATACTATTAGGTATTACTGTGGTAAACAGTTCGTATCCAAGCATGCTAAGATTACCCCCGGGATGTTGATTAATCCCGCATGTCCTGGTGTTAGTCCACCAACCTCACGTCACTCCCTTTCGGTGCCTTTCACCATCCCTTCTAGCTCCTGCCTAGTACGGGAATCTCTTAGTGTCCGGCTGGAGGCATTCCTCTGTTTGACCGCGACGGACTCGCACTATTTATTCCCCTGTGTCCCCTGCTTCCCTTGCTCTTTTTCTCCTTGTTCTTCATCCATCTTCTTTGCGGCTCTTTAATTCTTTCCGCAACAATGAAGCTCGGCTGGTTGGAGTTTGTTGCTGCCACGGCCTCGGTAGCCCAGGCTAAGGTTTGTCATCGTCTCAATACTCAATGGCGCTTTCTAACATCTTGAACTAAATCTAGGACCTTGCATACTCTCCCCCCTACTATCCCTCGCCATGGGCTGATGGTCAATCCGCCGACTGGTCCAACGCGTACAAGCGCGCCGTTGAGATCGTCTCCAACATGACTTTGGCTGAAAAGGTCAACTTGACCACTGGTACTGGGTACGTTGCATAAGGATCAACGCTATCGGATCATCGCTGATACAGATATAGCTGGCAATTAGAAGAATGTGTTGGTCAGACTGGTAGTGTTCCTCGACTCGGTATCTGGGGCATCTGTCTGCAGGACTCGCCTCTTGGTATCCGCTACGGTATGCCTTCCTACAACCATAATCGCATTGAGTCATGAACTGATTGTAGTCAAGGCGACCACAGCTCTGGCTTCCCCGCTGGTCTCAACGTCGCCGCTACCTGGGACCGCAAGCTCGCCTACCTCCGTGGAGAGGCCATGGGTCAGGAATACAGCGACAAAGGAATTGACGTTCAACTGGGCCCCGTTGCTGGTCCTCTCGGCAGATCTCCCGACGGCGGTCGCAACTGGGAAGGTTTCGCCCCCGACCCGGTCTTGACCGGTGTGCTCATGGCCGAAACCATCAAGGGTATTCAGGATGCCGGTGTCATTGCTACTGCTAAGCACTACATTGGCAACGAGCAGGAGCATTTCCGTCAGGTTTCTGAGGCTCTCGACTATGGTTACAACATCACTGAGACCCTCAGCTCCAACATTGATGACAAGACTATGCACGAGCTCTACTTGTGGCCTTTCGCCGATGCTGTTCGTGCTGGTGTTGGTTCCGTCATGTGCTCGTACAATCAGATCAACAACAGCTACGGTTGCCAGAACAGTCACATGCTGAACAAGCTGCTCAAGCACGAGCTGGGCTTCCAGGGGTTCGTTATGACCGACTGGGGTGCTCACCACAGCGGTGTTGCCTCCACCCTTGCTGGTACTGACATGTCGATGCCCGGTGATATCTCGTTCGACGATGGTATGTCGTACTTCGGTTCCAACCTGACTGTTGCTGTACTCAACGGTACCGTTCCCGAGTGGCGTGTCGACGACATGGCCGTTCGTATCATGTCTGCTTTCTACAAGGTCGGCCGTGACCGCCAGCGCACGCCTCCCAACTTCAGCTCCTGGACCACCGACGAGTACAGCTACGCCCACTACGCCGTTCAGGAGGGCTGGAAGCAAGTCAACCAGCGCATCAACGTCCAGCGCAACCACTCTGAGATCATCCGTGAGGTTGGCGAAGCCAGCACTGTTCTCTTGAAGAACAAGGGTGCTCTCCCCTTGACTGGTGACGAGGGTGTCGTCGGTATTCTGGGTGAAGATGCCGGATCCAACCCCCAAGGAGCCAACGGCTGCGAGGACCGTGGATGCGATAAGGGTACTCTTGCCATGGCCTGGGGTAGCGGTTCTGCCGAATTCCCCTACTTGGTTACTCCCGAGCAGGCTATCCAGAACGAGATTCTCAACCGGGACGTCAAGCACCCCGTCTTCGCCGTCACTGACAACTGGGCTTTGGACCAGATGGCCTCCGTTGCCTCTCAAGCTGATGTTTCTCTTGTCTTCGTCAATGCCGATGCTGGTGAGGGTTTCCTCGTCGTGGATGGCAACGAGGGCGACCGCAACAACATCACCCTCTGGAAGAACGGTGAGAACGTCATCAAGACTGTCAGCGAGAACTGCAACAACACCATCGTCATCATGCACACTGTTGGACCCGTTCTCATTGACCAGTGGTACGACAACCCCAACATCACCGCCATCGTTTGGGCCGGTTTGCCTGGTCAGGAATCCGGAAACGCCATTGCCAACGTTCTCTACGGCCGGGTCAACCCTGGTGGCAAGAGCCCCTTCACCTGGGGTAAGAGCCGCAAGGCGTACGGTGACCCGATACTCACCGAGACAAACAACGGCATCGGCGCTCCTCAGGTCGACTTCACTGAGGGTCAATTCATTGACTACCGCCGTTTCGACAAGTACAACGAGACCCCCATCTACGAGTTCGGCTACGGTCTGAGCTACACCACCTTCAAGTACTCCAACCTCCACGTCCAGGCCCTGAACGCCTCCAAGTACGTTCCCACCACTGGAAAGACCAGCGCTGCGCCCAAACTTGGTGAGGTTGGCAAGGCGTCGGACTACGTCATCCCCAAGGGATTCGAGCGCACCACCAAGTTCATCTATCCCTGGTTGAACTCGACCGATCTGAAGAAGTCCGCCAATGACCCCGAGTATGGTCTCGAGGCCTCCGAGTACATCCCCGAGAACGCACAGGACGGCTCCGCCCAGCCACGTCTTCCCGCCAGCGGCGGCCAGGGCGGCAACCCTGGTCTCTACGACGAGCTCTTCCGCATCTCCGCCACCATCAAGAACACCGGTAAGGTCGCAGGTGATGAAGTCCCGCAGTTGTACGTCTCGCTCGGCGGTCCCAACGAACCCAAGGTTGTCCTGCGCAACTTTGACCGCATTAACCTGCAGCCTGGTCAGGAGGTCGTGTGGTCGACTACTCTTACCCGTCGTGACCTTGCCAACTGGGATGTTGCTGCTCAGGACTGGGCTATTACGCAGCATCCTAAGAAGGTGTTTGTTGGTAGCTCGTCGCGCAAGCTGCCTCTGCGGGCTTCGCTGCCTCGCGTGCAGTAGGTTATGGTGTTACGATTGATGTACAGATATGATTAGCTGTAGTATATGCCTTTAGCTTAATCCATTCTACTTTCTATTCACATTCAAGCTGATTAGAGCGCTTGCTTAACACTAGTTGTATTTGCACATGTACATGTTTTTTCTGCAGAGACCTCGAGACTTGCCCTCTCCTTTTCCAGTCCGACTGGCACAACAAAAAGAAAGTATTGATCAAAAGAGTGGAATCTTCGCTCTGCTTCCCTCATCGTGGCCGCAAGCCTTATTCTAGGCGTGCACAGTGTTATATAACAACTAGATCTCAACTATTATTCTTCTACTCAATCACCCATTAATCAGTCAGTCCTCCCTAGGCCGGAACTAAAAGCCATGTTCTCTAAATTCACGTTCCGTCCATTGCCACAATTCCTCCGCCTTTTGTTCATCGCTCATGATGTCCATCCTGTCCGCCTCCTTGAAAAACGGAATATAATATGCACCGCTTTTGACTTGATCAGAATGAGCAGAACTCGCCCAAAGCTGATTCAGTGCTCCTGTAGGAACATCAACCGACGCTGCTCTGGTGAGGATCTGGTTGAAAATGAATGATAAGATCGGATTTGCTGCCATTCCACCGCCGATGTTAGTCTGGACAAGTCCCGGGTGGAGAGCGATAGATTTGATGTGAGGATATCGTTTGGCACAGGACTTGGCGAAGTATATATTAGCGAGTTTTGATTGGCCGTAGCGGGCTATCGTGCTGATTTCAGCTAGTGATGTCTTAACCTGGCTGAGCAGAAGACCGCCCTTGGGGGCCGCTCGATACATCTCGGAACTAACGTTCACGATCCGAACGTCGCTTCCGGAGATGGTACTGGTAGTTTTATTATCAAGGACCGGTAACAGTAGCCGAGTAAGCAGTGCTGGGCCCATGTAGTTGGTGCCGAATTGGATCTCGTAGCCATCCGTGGTCAAACCAGGTGGAGGGGCGAAGACACCAGCATTATTGATGAGGAGATCGAGACGGTCGTTTTCAGAGAGACAAGCATCGGCCGCAAGTTTGATGGAGGTGAATGACGCAAGGTCTATTTCGAGGAAGATGATATGCGCGGAGGGAACCTCTTTTTTAATATCGAGGATCGCTTCTTCAGCTTTCTTGACGCTGCGAGCACCCATGTATATCTTCATGGGATTGTGTTTGGCCAATTGTGTTATATGTACATTCTTTGCCAAGGCCATTATTGCCTCCGGTCACCAGGATAATCTTCCCATCTAGCTCAGGAATGTCCTTTTCAGGGTCGAAGGCATGACCTTTGGAAAAGAGAAAAGACATTGTTCAATAGCCAATCAAGATAACTTTGTGGTCTTCAGCACACAGGATGCTAAGTAGGAAGTAGTTGGATTCTGCAACCTTTTTATTTACCCTCTACCTGAAATAACACTGCGAGATTTAGCAGCATAATTAATTGCTTAGTGAACATTCTGACCAGTAACTATACTTTCAATCACCCTGTCGGATTATAAATCGCACCGTCGGACTTGAATTACCCCGTTGGGCATTGTGGAATCTTTTCGAGGGCCTTGACAGCAGAAGCTCCGGGGGCACTAAACCTGTGCAGTGCTCAAGGTCATACATTTTATCAGCCTTGTAGTTTGTTTCATAATATCTCGACCTGTATAGCTCATGAAGAGAGTGTTTATTGCATTAATAGGTGTCGAAACAGATACTCCTATTTATAGCTTGGTTGTGGTTGTTTTGCACATGCAGTCGGCGACGTCATTTTCCCGATCGGGCCGAATCACAACCTGGAAAAGAACGTCACTCCGCCAACAGCAAAATCACCATCAATCCCTATACACTTCCACACGACCACTTTACCAATTCTAATGAACCCTGTACTCAGTCATCTCACTCGAAAACCAGAATAACACGCGTACCCAAACGAACGAGAGAACAACAATGACCACCCGCGACAAATCACCCCCTTCAACGCCAACACCGAAAACACAACCACCACACGCCTCGTATCAACCCCCCCTAATCGCCCTCCTAATCTACCCAATAACCCTCCTAATCGGCTCGCTCTACTCCTCCATCTCCCCGACTGCCCGTGCCCCAGACCACGCGCACCCGGCACCATTGGCCCCCTCGATCGCAACAGACATAAACTTCTCCTCTCCCCCGGAAAGCCCCGTGAACTACTTCGCGCGGAAGGACAACATCTTCAATGTCTACTTTGTGAAGATAGGCTGGCTATGGCTTACGCTCGCGTTTGCATCGCTGCTCATCTCGCAACCAACTTATCGCCGAACGGCTGCTTCCTCGAGAAGAATCACTCAGGCAATCGCCCGCTACACCCTCGCAACAACAGCGTGGTACCTAATGACACAATGGTTCTTCGGCCCGCCGGTGATCGATCGTAGTTTTGTGATTACGGGCGGTGGATGCGAGCGCGTTGTTAGTGGTGTTGCGGGCGCGGCACAGGCGGCCACGGGAGCGGGAGAAGTCGCGGCGTTGGAGACTGTGTTCACGGCGGCGGCTTGTAAGGCTGCTGGGGGGAAGTGGGCGGGGGGGCATGATGTTAGTGGGCATGTTTTTATGTTAGTTGTTGTGACGGGGGTTCTCTGCTGTGAGGGAGTGGGGGTTGCTGGTTCGTTTTTGGGGAGGGCGTTGTCGCTTTCTGCCAGTGAAGAAGGGAATGAGAAAGATAACGAGAGTGGTGAGAAAGGACGCGTTTGGGCTTTGAGGTTTGTGGTTGCTGTTGCAGGGTTGGGGTGGTGGATGTTGTTTATGACGGCAATTTGGTTTCATACGTGGTTGGAGAAGGTTGGCTTCTGTCTTTTATTCTTGACTAAGTCTCATGGAGGTGCTGACTTGACAGTGGTCTGGATTGACGATTGCGTTGGGTACGCTGTATGGCATTTACTTTCTGCCGAGAAAGGTGCCGGCGTGGAGGGATGTTGTTGGGATGCCAGGTGTTTGAGCAAACATATAGTGAGTCTTCTGATGGGTTTGCTTTATAATATGCTAATGCTTATCAAGGAACCCCTATACATTAGAGTTGCCGTTTCTCTGTTTTACGTGTACATTAAGCATTGCAACATAATCAATTGCTATTTCTCAAGTGTCGACCTAGGCTCCGGACCAAAATACCCACATTGGAAAGCTATACCCACCGTCAGCACTAATCACAACTAATACCGAAGCATAGGAAACTCACCTCCTGGAATCAACGCAGTGGCATACATAACCCTCGTGATCGGCCTTAGATCATCATGCATCAAATCTGATGACAGCGTCAACTCCATATACGGATCCCACGCGGTGATAATCGCATCCGCGTAGTTCTTAAGATCCACGGCGCGGTCTTTCTCGGTGGATTGCTGCGACTGGCACTGGGCGCCGAGAGAGGTGCCGAATTCGCGGAAGGCAAGCCGGTATTTGACGCTTCGTTCGAGGTACCGGTTTATTTCGAAGAGGTCGTCTATCTTATTAGCAGGGATAGCGGATATGGGGGAGGGAAGGAGGGAGAAAGGCATACAAAGCTGCTCAAAACACCGACCCGCGAGTCTAGCCGCCCAGTCCTCGCGCTCAGAAAACCAATGCGCAGTCCAAAGCGTCATTCCCAAATCCAACGGATCGCTCGACACGAAATGCTCCCCCTTCCGCGCCATCACCCTTCGATAATCATCAATCTCCTCGCTCAACACCCCCTCACTCTCCTCTCCGTCAAACCTCACGGCAGCAGCCTGCAAAAGCCTAAAAACAACAAACCCATCAATCGGATCCAAATTCCCCTCCGACTGCACAAGCGGCACCGACAAATCCATCGCCATCTTCCACACCATCCGCGGCCGGCTCGATTTCCGGTTCACAAAGAACCGCGGATGAATCGCCTTCGCTAACGCAACGGCTTGCCGATTATATTTGGGGTCACCAGTCGCCATGGACAGTCTGTTCAAAGCAAACATCCACACAGTCAAATAATGATGATACTGCCCATCCCCATCCATCCCGCTCTCCTCCTCTTTCCCAATCCGCAACCCTCCACCAAGCATATTCTCCTCGCTCGCACCAGGCAAGCGATTCTTCCCATCCCTCGTCCGGCCAAGGACGTCATGCACGGTCTCAACGAGCCGCTCTGCCATGGTGAGATACCGATTCTTCTCCTTCTCAGAAGTGTTGGTGGTGAGATCGAGGGTATTCGTGTACTCGCGGTGCATGGTGAGCAGGTTCAGCACGCCGTAGGCGTCTGTCCAGAGATAGCGGCCGCGGTGGCCGCCGGACTTGGGCGGTGGTGTCCATGTACTCGGATCCGGGATAGAGGAGAAAGGGCCATAAATGGATTCGAGGGATTGTTGAAAGCGGTCGAGGCGCGGGGAGGGGGAGTGGGCTGGGGTTGCCATTGTTTTATTCTCATGCCACTCTTTGTAGTAGTAGTGATAACAGGGGTGGGTGTAAGTGTAGGGTTTGATACGTGATAGGGGTTTGAATTTTCTGAATGGACTGGATATGAGCATGCTTTTTGTTGTGGTTGGTGAGGTACTATGTCGGGTTTATGAAAGAGGCACTGAAGTCATAATGACTTTGGGACGGGCGATTGACGGGGTCATGATCTCACTGTTTTTACGACGATATAACGCAGCCATCTCTCTGGCCTACCTTGTGTTTTCCGCCTGCTTGTTGTTAGGTATTGTACTCAATCAATGCGCCTACCTTTTAGCTTGTCTAGGCTTTCTACATTCACCACAAACATGACTCAACTCCAGCAACTTTTCACCGCAGCTGCGCAGCCATTACCCGCTATTAGCGATCCCAGCTTTGCCTCGCACTTTGATGACTTTGCAAAGTACAAAGTTGTCTTGCTGGGAGATGGAAGTCATGGAACTTCGGAATTCTACTCCGCGCGCGCAGAAATCACAAAACGCCTCATCGCGCAGCACGGCTACACAATGGTCGCTGTAGAAGCCGACTGGCCCGACGCGGAAGCGGTCGACCGGTACGTGCGCCAACGCCCAGGTCCCAAAGCCGGCGTTGGCGGCCACACGACAGACTACGAGCCCTTCGGCCGGTTCCCGACGTGGATGTGGCGCAACCGCGAGATGCAGGATCTGTGCGAGTGGATGCGAGATCGGAACTCAAAGCTGCCGGACAGTCAGAAAGCGGGGTTCTACGGGCTGGATTTGTATAGTATGGGGGCGTCGATCCGGGCTGTGATTGATTATCTGGACCATGTCGATCCGCAAGCGGGCAAGGACGCGCGGAGCCGGTATGGGTGCTTACAGCCGTGGGTTGATGATCCGACGGCGTATGGCTTGGCTTCGTTACGGGGACTGCAGGATTGCGAGAGCCAGGTTATGACGATGTTGAGGGAGATTCTGGAGCGGCGGGTGCAGTATGCTCGGGAGAATGCGGAGCGCGATGGCGATGAGTTCCATAGCGGCGAGCAGAATGCGTATCTTGTGCGTGATGCGGAGCGGTATTATAAGTCTATGTATTATAGCTCTGCGACGTCGTGGACATTGCGCGATACGCATATGTTCGAAACACTGCGGCGGCTGTTTCAGCATAATCCCACTGGCAAAGCGATTGTCTGGGCGCACAACTCGCATGTTGGCGACGCACGCTATACATCCATGGGAAGCCGCCGCAAAGAGCTGAACATCGGGCAATTGTGCCGCGAGAACTTCGGCCGCGAGCACGTCGCCATCCTCGGCTGCAGCACGCACACGGGTACCGTTGCTGCCGCGCACGAATGGGACGACGACATGGAAGTCATGGACGTGCGTCCCTCCCGCAATGATAGCTGGGAAATGCTCGCGCATCAAACTGGTATCCCCAGCTTTGTTCTCGATCTCAGACAAGACAAGATCGACCCCGCGCTGAGAGAGGCGATGGAGGCAGAGACGTTACGGCTGGAGAGGTTTATTGGAGTGATTTATCGGCCGGAGACAGAACGGATCTCGCATTATTCGCAGGCGTTTTTGCAGGATCAGTTCGATGCGTTTGTGTGGTTTGATCGGACGCAGGCGGTGCGCGAGTTGGAGAGGATTCAGCCGGCGACGCCGCTGGGGAAGGGCGAAACGTATCCGTTTGGTGTTTAGGCATAGAATTTGAGACTGTCATATCTTCTTCGCTTCCCCTCATGACTCCGTAGTTGAGGTTATAGTCGTGGAAGTATGGAGGAGTGCCCTAGAATGACCTCAGTTGACATCACCGCTCACCGCCTACCACTTCCAGTGTTTGTTTATACTCGCCTCCCTTTTCGGTCTTCCACAACATCGCGCAGAGTGAATCATCCCTCGGCACACTACTCTTACTACACGACAAGAAGGGTTTTCTGCTTAATATACTCAATTAAATATGGCGGTCCGCCGTTCCGCCCGTTTACGCGCCAGGTCTTCCGAGGTGAGTAATCAGGAATGCCACACGATGTCATAGACTCGTTTCTCTTCCCTTGCTTGTGACATTCAACATCTTGGATATCTTTCTCATCGCGTTTCTTTGCTAGGAACCTGAGCCTCAGACTGGAGCGCCTCAGAATAACGAAAACACCCATAAGCAAAACAACACCAACGAGACAAAACTACCCCCCGTCATGGAACACGACGAACCCCAAACCACAGAACTCGTCCAAAAGACGCCAGTTCGCAACTCTACCGTGAATAAAACACCAGACAAAACACCCAAATCCGAAAAGAAGACTACCGAAAACAAAACCCCCACGAGCACCGCTGCCACGCGCCCCCCAATGGGCGAAATGCATCCAAGCAAGGTACACCAAAGCACAACCAAGAAGGTCGACTCCGGATTAATCCTTGGCTTCAACCCCGTGAAGAAAGACGCGAATGGAAAGGTTGTCAAAGATACTGTTGTCGAAAACACCCCCACCAAAACCAAGGCTTCCCCGGCTAGCCAGTACGGCACGCCAGGCTTCGAGTTCAAGTCTGCATGCCAGGAGTCGGAGCTTAGTGATGAGGCGAAGAAACTTATGGAGAGTGTGCGGGAGGATGTGGCGCGGATCAAGGCGCAGATGATCCAGGACAAGCAGTTGCAGGAGGAATCTGGTGACAACACGCGTGAGAGCGATAGGAGGATCGCGCAGCCGAAGGGCAAAGCGAGTCGGTACGACGATGCTCACATGGCTGAGTTTAAGAAAATGGATTCTATTGCTGGGCATGCTTCTGCGTTTAGAGCCGCGCCTGGTCGATTCAAGCCGGTGGATGCTACCAAGACGCTGAAGAGGACGAAGTCCAAGGCGCGCCTTGATGAGCCTGAGAGTCAGAATAACTCGCCTTCGAAGGCTGCGCCATCGAAAGCTACGCTTGTCAGGCCTTCGCCTGCTCCTGCGGCGAGTGCGAAGCGCGTCAAGCATGATAAGACTGATGATGCTTCTACTCGTCGCCCGTCCAAGGAGGATGCCCCGGCTACTGCTGCACCTGCCGCTACTGCGCCCGCCACTACTCCTAGACGCACTATCGATCCCTTGCGACGCCGTACCGCTGTCCGCAGCTCCTTGATGACCCCAACCAGATCTTCGATGGCCCGTGCATCATCTGCTAGCGTCAAGCCGCCTAAGAAGCCATCGATGATACCGGCACCAACGCAGTCTCCCGTCAGCAAACCTCTTGCTGCCCCGCGCACTCCCCAGACCGAGTTCAACCCACGCCTCAAGACCAACCTGCCCAGCTTCGCTAACCTCAAGTCGATCCTCCGCCGTCGTGAGCCTTTGTTCTCGAAAGATCCCGCCAAGATCGCTGCTGGAACGCACTCTGCGGCGCCGGACTTTACTCCCGATCTCCTGTTCAGCGGTGTTCACGGCGAGGGCGACAAGGAGGATGTCGCACAGACGCCTTCGCCCAAGAAACGCGTCGGCTTCTCGCCCAGCGTCAAATCGCCAAACGACCTGCCTCCTGCGTCGCCATCTCCGTCTAAAATCCCTACATCCACACGTCCCGCTTCGGACATCACCTATCCTACGCTTCCTGTCCTGACTCCAGAAAAGGCCGCCACTTCAAACCCGGGTACGCCCTCAATTCGTCACATCCGCCCCTCAACCGTCACTGAAGACAAGTCCCTGATCCCAGAAGTCCCCGGCGTAATGCACGGCATCAACAACAAAAAGCGTCACCGCGTGGAGCCAGATGAGGCAGACACAGAGAACGTTCCTCCCGCCGACTCGACCACAAACACAAACGCATCTGACGAACGCAGCGCAAAGCGTGTCAAACCTAACACCCCCGTCAAGCGCCATCAACCCCCGACACCTAGCCCTGTCAAGGTCCGTACCGGTACGCCGCTGCGCTCCGCGAGCAAGACTAGCCGTCCCAGTGGCACTTCTGGAAGCGTGAGCCGTACCGGCACCGGCAATGGTACGCCCGGGAGCGTGAGGAAGAATCAGTTTATGACGAGCAGCCGGTTGAATATGTTGGCGCAGCCGAAGCATCGTTAATTCGATATTCATGATTGCATTTATGGAGTTGCGCTTGCACATAGATTTTAACACATTTCGGAAACGCTGGTCAGTCTGTCGAAATTGGTCTTGGCTAAGTGTGTTGTATTGTATCTATCACCATTTTCGCTTTTTTTTTTTTTTTTTCCAATTTTTTCTTTTGAAACTACAGGCGCTTGGACGGATCATATCATCCGATATGCGGGGATGATGGCGTTCTTTTCCATTTTTTTTTTCTTTTATTTCCCTTCCCAGCTGTTTTGTTGTTCTCTTCGTTTTGGAGGTCGGTCCTCGAAATGTCTACATGCAATCGAGGCGAGTCGAGTCGACATCTGAAATCATGATAACCACTTGTGCATGTCAGAGTATGATAAATTGAATCAAATTCTGGTTTATTGAATCAAAGAATGGATGATTATGTCAACTATTCCGGGACATGGTAGATGGCTGTCCACACTGGGAATCCGCCTTAAAATCAGAGCGAGTATATGAAAGCAAGTAGAATACATATCATTCATGACCATCGAACGCGAAAAACTAAGCCGACCCAAACAATCTTCGCGGAATGTGGAAATCCTATGTACAAGCAATAGGAAGGAAAGAAAATATGAAAGGAGAGTAAAAATACACTGTGATAAAGCAAGAAAGGGGGGAAAAGAGGCATCGCAAAGGCATACATTCATTTCATTTCCATCTCCTTTTGTTCTTGTTCTTGGTAGTTCTGTTCCCCTGCCCTCACTCAGCCTTGGGGGCTGTTATTAGAATTAGTTTCAATTCATTTCATAAACATCATTTCCTGGTTGGTTGTTTTTTTCCCTCCCTCGTTTGCACCTCTCAACGTCACCCATTGCTTTCCCTCGGAAAACGAGCTCAACCCTTCATACTCGCCAAAAACGAATCCAAATTATACTCCTCCTGGTACTGCCTCTCATCCCACAACTCGTCCAAATCATCCAACCATCCCTTCTTCCCCTTCTCCTTGACCTCGCCGTCGATATCGACCATGTCGACTTCGTTGCCTGCCGCGGTGGTGCTGTCTGCGGAGGGTTTCTCGGCATTTTCCGCTGTTTCGCCGAGGTTGAAGAGGTCGAGGAGTTGGTCTGTGTCCATGGAGCCCAGGCCGGCGTTTTGTTGGTTGACGACTGTCGAGGCGACGTCGATTTTGAAACGTTGCAGACTTTTTTTTAACATGGTTAGCTAATTCGATTTTAGTGGTCGGGGGGAATGGAAGGAGCCATACTTCAAAATCTTTTCCTCGAGGGTACCACGAGTGATCAACCGATAGACATTAACGACCTTCTTCTGGCCGATACGGTGAGCGCGGTCCATGGCCTGGATATCCTTCTGCGGATTCCAATCATGTTCCACGAAAATCACCGTATCAGCGCCCGTCAGGTTCAACCCCAGACCACCAACACTCGTCGTCAACAGTAACACATCGTAACTAGGATCCGAATTGAACTTGTTCACGATGTCCTGACGCTTCGTAGCCTCGACACTACCGTCCAGACGCAGGTATTGCACGGAGGGCAGGAGTTTGCGGAAGACTTCGCTTTGCACGATGTCCAGCATTTCCTTCATCTGGCAGAAGACGAGGGCGCGGTGGGGGCTGACGTAGCTGGCGCCTGTGCTGAGTTCGCCTTCTGTGGGTGGGTTGATGCCGATGCCGCAGTCGGTAAGCAGGTCGCGGAGGGCGGAGAGTTTGGGGGCGTGCGAGACGTCGCGGATTTGGGATTGTTTCTTGGTGAGGTATGCTTGGACTTCGTTGTATTGCTTGTGGCCTTCTTTGACGACTAGGGCGGGAGAGTTGCAAAGACGGCGCATGTACTGTAAGGCTTGGAAGATGTGTTCCTTGTCGGATTTTTCGGAGCTGCCGACCTTGTTCTGGAGTTCTTTCTGTTCTTTCTTAGTGAAGTCTTCGAAGAGTCTCTTTTGGAGCTCACTGGGGTCGCAGTAGTAGTTCTGAATGATCTTGGGAGGTAGGTCGTTCAGGACTTCTTCCTTCAGACGACGAAGCAGGAACGGGAGGACTTGCTTGTGGAGAGCCTCGACTGCCAGCGCTCCGGCCTCTTGTTCCTTGGAGGACGATTTGCTAAACCGACTGGCAGAAATAGGCTTCGCGAACCGCTCCAAGAAAACTTTCTCCGTTCCCAGGAACCCAGGCATCAGGAAATCAAACAGCGACCACAATTCCAAGACATTATTCTGAATCGGAGTTCCGGATAGAACTAAGCGGTGGTTGCTCGTAAGACGCTTCAATGCTAAAGTGACCTTCGCCTTGGGGTTCTTGATCAAGTGACCCTCGTCCAGAACACAGTAGTTCCAGGTGATTGGGTTAAGCACGTCGTTATCATTCCGGCAGATATCGTAGGAAGTCACAACGATGTCTGCCTTTGCGAGTTCGCCTTGCAGCCTCGAACGTTCCGCAGGAGGTCCAACATAGGCGACACAGTTAAGGAATGGAGCGTACTGCTTAACCTCCTGCTGCCAGTGTCCAGACAGCGATGGAGGGCAAATAATCAAGGACGGCAACTTTCTAACATCGTTTGCTTGTGTGCGTTCGAATTCCTCGGCTCTCATGTGGTGATCACTAGCGACAATACAGATGGTCTGCAGAGTCTTGCCAAGGCCCATATCGTCACACAGGATACCGTGGAGGTTGTACCGGTTGAGGAACGCCAGCCAGTTGACACCTTCTTGCTGGTAAGGTCTGAGTTCTGCCTTAATCGCGACAGGGACCTTGAATTCTTCCACCTTCCGGACATCAAGCATCTGTGCCATGAACTTTCTTTCCCGATCACGTCCCTTGAGCATCTCTTCAGAGAAGCCTGGAGGATCGGGGATACCGGCTTCAAGGGGAACGAGCTTGACCAGTGTTGCGAACGATGTTGTGGCCAGCAAGCGCACATCGTTGTCGGAATCGCTCATTCTTCCGAGAACTGGGACGACGAGGAAAATGACATAAGGCAGGATTCTATCTTCCATGACATGGATAAGGTGATAGATGCATTCTACCACACCTTGGCGGTGGTGTACATCGAACGCATTGTTGATAGACGGAAGAACCTTCTCAACCAACATCGTCATACCATCGACGTTCATGACACTGCACGCTGTGGCGAAGCACTTGGCAGCAGCATACCGGATAACCGACAACTCACACTGCAGCGCCTTGACGACGATAGGCAAAAGCTCAATAACCCACGGGTAAAGACCGGTATCGAACTTGGGCAGCAAAGCACGAAGAGTGGACAATCCATCGACAACCTCCTGACCAAGTTCGTTCTCCGGATCGCGAATATTCTGCGGAAGTTCCCCAGATAGAGCATCTCTCAGCGGCCGTTCAATCAAAGATGCAAGGTTGGGGACCTTCTCCAGAAGTGCCGCACCAAAGTTGACAGTAAGTTGTTCCAATGCTTCCTTTGCACCTCTGCGCATGATTCTGGCTTCCCTGGCCTCTCTTTCGAACTTGGCTGCATCGGGGTGGTCGCGTCGGTCTTCTTCCTTGCGGAGGGATAGGATGGATTTCTCGAGGTGTGCGTGGTGGTGGAATTCAGGGGTTTCGGAAGTGTCGACGCAGCAGTATTTGACCAAGTTTCCGATGACCTTGTCTACTGGTCCGCGCTTTGCGGCCATTGTGTAATGCTCGACCAAGGATGCGACCGCGAAGGCGGAGCGCTGCTGTAACTCGGCATTCTCTTCTTTCTTCACGCTGTCCATCATGCCCTTGATGATATGACCAGGCTTCTTGGGGATATCGCGGAGTGCAACCAGCGCGCCCGCAGCGGCAGCTCGGATACGCAAGTCCCTCCTTTCTCTGATATCTCTCGCCTCGTTGATAGCGGATTCTGTGGTCGTACGAGTGTCATTCAAAACCTGAAGAGCCGTGATGCGCTGGGCAGGGGCCAGGCCCTTCTTCAGTCGCTCAAATTCAGGACCGATAACTCGCTCCGCATCAGCCAAAGAGAAAGCATTCGGACCGGCTTCAGTATCGCCTTGAACAATAACCGCCAGAACAGGCAATTTTGATGATGGAACGTGAGCATGGTCTCTGAACGCACTGAGAAGCGAGTGACATTGAGCCCGCGCCACATGAAGGTAGCAAGCAACATCACTGTACCACGCCGGGCGATCTCCCTCGACAATCGGACGCACACGCTCGCATATCGATTCGGTGTACTTGCTGCTCGGTCCCATGAATCGCGCATACTCTTCCACAACCATAGCCGCTGAGAGCTGCGAGGTAGAAGCGGAATGATCCAGGCCTTCTATAACTGGGTGCCACAGACTCGAGAGCTGAGACTTGTCCCAGAAGAACAGCAACTCACCAAGAGCCTTGGAAGCATAGATCTTGGACCGCAGCATCGTATCCGCACCGACCAAGTCGATATCACCCTGCAGCATATGGCCATCGACATTGTGGGCTGAAGACGTCGGAGGTGGCGGGGGTATTTCTTTCTTTTCGAGTTTGCGTTTGCGCCCCCTGGGCTCGGAAGCTACATTGTTCGAGCTTGGAGACGATTTGGCGGGAGCGGCGGCACTCATCGGGTAGGGCAATCCGGAAGGTTTGATGAAAAGCGAGGCGTTCATAGGAATGGGGTATCGAGGAACACCAAATGGTCCCATGGTTAATGTGATGAGGGGTTGGATGCTACTGAACAGCTCTGCCTCTGACTTGAAGCATCCACGGGTTTCAAGGGCCTTGAGCAGTTCCGACCAGACCTGGAGAGACTGCTTTAGAACGCCTTCGTTGCGCTCGACTAGCAAGTTCTGGAATACCAGGCGTAGTGCCTTGCCGTCTACCCAGTCGTTTGTGCCCTCGCCTTCCAGTTGCAAGAATGTCATGAGAGCTCGGAGAACAGCGGAACGGACGCTGGTAATCGTGTGGCGGAGGAAGGGATATAGACGAGGAACCAGTTTGCCAAAGGATGACTCTGGGTTTTCTGCTGCGTTCGCTTTCATGGCGTCAAGGACTTCACGGAATGTGCAGAGCTTCGCCAAGAGATCCATCACGGAACCTGTGCTAGCGCTGAGATCATCCTGCAAATTCGAAAGGCAGTCCCACACGATGTTCATCAACAGGCCCAACGAGCTCGTCCGGGACGTGACGAATTCCTCCGCCATCGGGACGAGGGTCGCTGCACTGACGGCACGCACATCGTCATCGTAATCACCCAGTCCTTTCATAACCGCTTGCAGAATGCCATCCATAAGGTTCGAGTCCTTGACGAGCAAGTCTTTGCGGACGGCAACCAAGTACCTCAGACCAATCATTCCACCGTGGCAGACTTCCCAGATAGGACGCTCGAGGCCCACGTCGGCTTGCATGATGATCCGGTACAAGCACTGGTAAACAGCGACGACGGATCGCGGAGGTAACTGGGACAAAAGCGCACCCAGCGTTTGACCTACTGTTTCCCGAATTGGAGCGACGACGTTGTCCGAAATGTAGTCACCAAAGCGGTCGAGCATGAGAACACAAAGAAGGCGACACGCCAAATCATCCAGCCATTTCCGATTTAGGATATCGTTCTCGATTCGGCTCTTACCCTGTAAACGCCCAGCACCAGCTCCCTGGACCCGAACGACCTCTCTGAGACCCACAGCCGCACCATGACGGACCTCCCAATTCGGATCAAAGATATCCATCATGAGGAAATCACACATATGCTCAAATGGCCATCCAACTGGGGTACCTTCCTCTGCCAGCTCCGGCTGCAGTAGAGGCTTCTCCGGTGTTTCGACACCTTTGAATTCCGTGACGATCTTCGAGTCATCATCGTCGCCACTTCGATCTAGAGAGAAATAGTCGGGTTTAGTGTCGCCATTCTTCTCCTCCCCATTGTTTTCGGACTTGATTGGATGGGGTGTCGATACTGTTGGGGTAGGAGCGCTATCTGACGGCTTCCGGGACGACGAAATATCAACCACACGGACTTTGTTGGCTCCCAACTTGGCACTCTGCTTATTCTTCCGTTTGAGCTGGTTCAGTTGCCGTTTACTCAGACCGGCCTCTTCCCCGTTGGCGGGTTCACTGGGAGATGCGATCGCACTCTGCTGGCTGTTATCTCTGTGGAGGGTAGGAACATTTGTGTCAATCTTGGGAGTTAGTGCTGGCTTGTTGACAAGATCATTGTCGTCAATCAGGTCCTCCTCGATATACTCGCCCGCGAGTCCCAAACGGGAGGTGAGTGTTTTCTTCTGATGCTGTAACCGCGTTGCCGGATCCATAGATGCCAACGAGTATTCGTACTCCTTCCCCGCGCTGCCCAGTAACCGGTGGCCCCATCTGAGAATCGAGGTAAGATCCAAGCGATCTAACCGGAGCAACCCATCATCTGTAGATGACTGATCTTCTGACTTAATTTCAACCTCATCCACATCCTCATTAGCCTTTTTGATCTCCTGGCCGTCATCTTGGTTAGGGTCGAAGACCTCGGCGTTGGAGACGATCAGGCCGATAGCCTTGGCGGAAGCTGTCCGGGTGTCCCATGACTTGGATCTGAGATACGGCAGAATGCGCCCAAGAAGGTTGAAGAGCTCATCTGGATGCTGTTTCTGTACATCGGCCAGTTGCTGAGCTGCTGTGTTGCGAATAACCGGCGTGCTGCCAGTCTCGAGTAATCTGTGATCATGTGATTAGTTGATTCTTATTGGCTGGCTGTCGCAGGGTGAACGACGGATACTCACGTGACTAGACGATCGAGTCTAAGCGGAAACGGGTTAGCGCGACATGACGGCAGAACGGGATTGGACGGACGGAAAAGCCATACCTGGAAGTCATGGTCGTCACTGCGAGTCAAGCATACAACAAGTATATTACAAGGACAAAAGTAACGGGTATCAATAAGAAAATAAAAAGACACGAAACGAACAAAGAAAAATGAGTGCCTCCCGATAACCAACGGGTCAGTCAGTCAGTCAGTCCGTAGGATTAAGTAAGACACACTAAAGCAGTAGGAGGTAAGCGTATGTATCGTATGAAAGTATGTATACCGGGGATGTTACACCCACGACGCAGCCATCGGAAACCGGGGGGAAAGGAATAAAATAATTTAAAAAAAAAAAAAAGGAATAAATCAAAACCCCCAGATAAGCAATGATAACACGAGAGAGTAAAATACCACCGTGAAATCACGCAGAGAGCGGGCAGGGATAGGGTAATAGGGAAACCGGCTAAGAGACGCGCGCGCAGGTCAACAACGACTTGCTCCGTTCGAGGTCACGCCGCCGGGTTTATATCATTGGGGCCTGCGTCGGCGCCATGTTTGGGCCCTGCGCGCTAGTCTGCTTGTGGTAAGGTGTGACCCACGCCCCGTAAAGGTTTTCCTGTGGCACGTGACCATCCCTGTCGCCGTGATCGACCAAATTATGCTCACTTGTTAAAATGTACATACATAGTAGCTAATGAGAGTACTCTTTTATATACACTTCCTAGGGATCATCTTCACTGTGAGTAAAGAGAGAGAGCCATGAACATGCCGAGATACAAAACTGCCCGTCATCAGCACGGGCGCATATTTAAAGATCGTTCTACAGAAGATAGTCAAGTGTATTGCTGAAAACAATCAACATACTCCGGTAGAATATGGACAGATATGATTAGTCTGTTCAAGCTCAGCCGCATGGAGCTCTTGTGTACGCTTCGAGTATGTTGTTGCCTTAGGTTTACTAACTCATGCCTCAGGCGTAAGGCACCAGCAACGTCCCAATCAGGCCTCACGTATTTCTGATGCCGTCATGATGTTTACAACGCAACGACTTGTGCAATATCTAACTCTGTCACGGTGGCTTAGAAAAGAATATCCGACAATTATCGCAGTCGTATCAACCTGCTGATTGTAGGTTATCACGGGCAAAGTACCATTATCACCCCAGATATATATACAGTCCCTACAGAGTACTCCGTACAGCTCGAAATTGAATAGTCCATTCTATACAGTTCCATAATCCATGGCATGGAGTAAAAAACAAAGACACACAATCATAAAGAAACAAATCCACCGTATCCCGGGTATGCGCATCCTTCATGACGCCTTCGCCAACACATCTGCCGTCTGTTCCTCATTCCCTAACAATCCCAGACTGCGAATCTGTTCCGCCTTGGGCGCATTCTCGCGGGGGTGTGCGGCTTCGGCCTTGCGGTAGGCGGCCTGCATCTTCATCGTGCGGAGAGCCTGTTTGTATGATATCCGTCGTTAGAATCCATTCCGTGCATTGTCCATTTCCCCGTGTTCTCCGGATGACCTAATGACCCATCCATGGGCATTGTATTCATCCATTCACCTCTATTCACTCGGGCCAGATATCGGAGCGTACCTCTTTTCTGTGGTGCAGACATTCGTAGTAGTCCTCCAATGCGGGCATGCACTTCTTCTTGCCGGTCTCGCCCTCACCGGAATTGACGACGTAGCAACCAAGGACCTCCTGCCAAAAACCGTAGCAGCGGGAAGGACCTAGATAATCATACTGTTAGTCTCCAGGATGCCTGTCGGAGAGAACCAGAAGCCGGCACGGCGGCACATCCGGCCATTAGGACCGGCTGAAAAAAGAAAATCGATCGCGGTTGAAACAAACAAGGTCAACATACCGCCATTGAGACCGTAACCAGACGCCATTATGAATGAAACTGACGAGAAACACGGAGAGCTGTCAATAACAGAGGGGTCTTTCGGCGCGGGAAGCGTGAGAGAGGGAGTTGAGGTTGGATTGCGGACGGAGGTTCGGCTGTTGATTGGTCCGAGCGTTCGCCGCTTGACGTCTCCGGCCACATCGCCCTCTACAAGCAATAACTCAAATGTCTACGATTTAATTCAACATGGCCGTGCTCGCGGGCCTGTCTGGTGCTCACGCGATTCTTCTGGCCTCGCATCTCTGTGCCAGTGGCCAGGTTGCTGCCCTCCCGAGACTCCAGGCGCAGTTTCCCAGTTACCTTCCTTTAGAGCGTGTACTACGCCTCCTTTTGACCTTCCTTCCCGAGAGTATAGACCCTCAACATTATACACCTGTGCTCCAGGAGCTTGTTGATACCTCTTCTTGTTTGTCTGTGTTGTCAGAGGACGATATTGATTTATCGTCTGTCAAGGATTTGTCAGAAGCAGCTGCGAGGAAACGTGTACGGAAGCTCCGTTTATTGCCGTTGAAATATCGCGACGACGATGATAGTGACGATACCGACCCTTTAACCCAATTTCTCATCCACCGCGCGCATAAAATCGACGCCGAAACCTCTATTCAACCTTTTATCCTCGAGCTCCTACTGCCTTTCTACGAGCGCTCGCCCGTCTTACGCACGTGGCTCATTTCCAGCCTGATACCCTTACTCCGCTTGAACTACGAATACTACCCTGACCAAGATGGATCTTTCACGCTGGATGTGATTGAGTCGATGGATGACCAGACGGCTGTCAATGTACTCCTTTCAATGACAGGATCTCACAGCGACAACATGGATTTAGTCAAGAACTTGCGCGGACTTATTGGTCCTTGGATTCACGGCAGCAATCGATCAAAACGACGGAGGCTAAACGAAGCGGCGGAGCATGAGTCTATCACGATTACCCAAGAACCTTATCGACCGCGAACAGCTTCGCATGCTGCATGGGGACCGGTGAACGAATGGCTGTTGTCGCGGAGTCTGGTAGACTTGGAGAGTGTTGTGGGTGCCTATACCGACTGGAATGGGCCTCAGGATGTTGACCTTGGAGGTTATGGGGATGTAAATGGGCAATACCAGGGTGATGAACTAGCGGATTTGCAGGTTCGACATGGCCAGAGCGGTCTTGCCGTGGTTTATGCGAACTCTGATACCAGTAGGCCGACCTTGGAAGGCTGCGTACAGATTGTCACGCGAATTGCCCAGCAGCTGGGTCTCGAAGGATCTATACCCGACTCATCACTTCCTACGGTTACCTATGATACGAATGCAATCTCGTCGACGTCGAGAGCGTCGCTATTACAGAACGCCTTATTAGGGTATTCGAATCCCCTGACTCGTCCCTCTGCCACCTCGATATCATTCCTTAGTGCCACCCTTTCTTCTCTTGAGATATTGAGCGAGTTGAGTCACCCCGTGACCTGTCGCGCAGCCGCAAACATGTGCCTCCATAACAGTGAGGACGCGCAGCTGTTGGATCTGCGCAGCGTCATAGCTTCTACCACAAGGAACATGAGATCAGGTCGCGACTGGATGAACATCCGCCAGCAATTACTCTGGCTTCACAACTGGCAGGTGGAAGAAGCGCAAACGGAGCGATCTTACCACGGTCTTTTTTGGAGAGTCCCGCGGGATGTTATCGAAACGGAAATCTTGAAAGCGTTGCTGGAGGTCAAGGGTAAGCATGGCTTACAGCATTTGGAATGCTCAGTGCTAATTCCCGCAGAATACAAGCTGGCTGTGAACATATACACAGATTTGAAAACACCACTGCAAGCATCGCAGGTTGAAGCCGCTGTCAAGGACGCCATCACTACGGCTTACGACAATGCCAGCAATGGTAACAAAACACGAGGAGGAATGAAAAAGGCATACGATATCCTGCAAACTTTCCAGCCACACTTCTCCGACTCTGTATCATTCAAACAGATCCAGGCCCTCATCTCAGCAACACATGCCTTGTCATTCTACTCGCTCACACTACAACATGGCGTTCCGTTTCAACCCGTCAGCATCCGCGTTCACCATGATCCCCTTTCTCTGATTGAAAAGGTACTCGATCAAAATCCTAAGGGGTATACGAATCTGGATGATCTTGTTTCTATTGGGCGGAACCTAGTTGCAGCAGGTTTTCCGCCCATACTACCAGACAGTGACTCGCACGAGCACACTCCGATTTCTGAAGAGGACGCGCCTGTCATTGCCGAGCGACGTGTCATTTCCCTAGCTATATCCTCTGCCCTCGCATCCGATGATCTTGGCACCGCATACTCGTACATTTTCACACGCCTTGCTACTCCAACCACCTCATCCTCCACCTCCATTAAGGACGACATCTCCTGGCGTGCGGTCTACAATGCAGGCCGTTACCGCTCCCCCGCCATCTCATCATCCCCCAGCCTCCAAACCCAAATCACCCAGCTCTCCCAACGCATGGAGCTTCTTTCCCTTGCATTAGTCCTTGTCCCATACCCCGACCCCCTTCCCGAAATCCTCGGTGCCTGGCGCCGCTGCGACGAAGAAATGAACGTCCTCCATGCCCAAGAAAGCGAAGAAGAGGAAATCTGGGACACAAAGGGCGACACCGTCTCCATGGTTCCAGGCGGATTCGGTCCCAGCGACAGCGAACAAGACGCGCTCGAAACAAAAGAGCAGCACGCCAGACGTGCCCGCGCCTACCAACAACAGCAACAGCAAAATCGCTCCCACGAAGAAGCGCCAATGGGACTCTTCGAAGTCGCCCGGGGCGCCGCCATGGCACTTCACAAGAACACGCTTCCTCTCCGTGGGATGGCGGCGGCTGGCTCGTCGACATCTCGTCCTGCGGGTCATGAATTTGAGAATGGCGATGATGGCCATGAAGCAGACAGTGAAGGCCGGATGCGCAAGAGAGATGTTGTTAGTAATATGGTGACTGGGGGGTTGGCTAGTGGGATTGGATGGGTTTTGGGTGCTCAGCCGGTTAATCGGTGATCTCCGCTTTTGTCTCCGTCTCATTTCATTTTTGTTCACTTGAGGATCATGACGTGCTAAGCGGGCGAATTGGATCTTACGTACTATGGTTATGGAGTGGCTTTTATGTGCTATGTATACATGCTGTATTTTATTGATGAGGCTTAATAGGCACGATTATGGATTAGACATTTTTCACTATATGATGTGCCACCTTCTCTCGAATCTGATGGTTGCTCTTTTTTATCGATCTGTAAACACCAGCCCTAATGCGGGAAGCGAGCAATACCGAAGGGTTTAACACCTGTGGTCTGTCCAAGACAGCTAATATTTGGCATTCAATGGTATAATCTTTTAAATTATTTTGCCGGTCTTATCTCTATCACCATTCACCATCTCCAGAGGCCAACATTTCTGCTACTGACTACCCCAAGCCGCGGAGACTGAACTCTCACCTCCATCAGCATACAAAGACAGACTACCTCTCTCATCAAACAGCATAATGGCGAATGTCCCGAATATGTCAGATTTATCATGAAAAACCAAAATCGACTAGATGAGAACTTACAGGCCATGTATGGTTCGACATATCGACCATATTAATCTCTTCTCTTCATCTAAGCTCATGGTAAATCATCACAGAGCCTCGAGGCACCGCTACCAGTGATGACATCAAGACATCCAGGACCAAACTTTGTGGCGAACGGCCTGTCGAATGTCGAGAGTGCAGGCATACTTCCACTCATTTTTACATACCCTGTATCTACGGCGCAAGGTGAAAGAGAAAGAGAAATTAGCAGTTCAAGCCATCTTGAAATAAGCATGGCTTTTTCTCGTTTTGACAGCGCATGGGATATGATTTCCGGGACTGCAAAACTTCTACTGGCCTAAATCGTACTTCCACCCTGATCACCCAGAGCCAGAGCCGTGTTTTTTTGGGATCTTGGATTCCCTTGATGGGGTTTGTCTGATGGACCGGAATTCCGAGGAGTGTGGGCATGAATCTTATGACTTAAGCACTATCGAATGAGCCGAGGAAACTTCACACGGCTCGTCTCGTTGGCGAAACTCGTTTCTCGCCGAGAAATCAACGTAATTAAACCAAAAGAAATGCACAAGGCAAGTTGGAAGTGAAATCGGATGTTAATCCAAAATACGCCCGCCTGATATGCCGCTAAATATCACAAATGAGACCACCAGAATGCTGTTAGGTTGTTTTCATGTTCAATTGTTTACAGATACTGTTTATTGTCCAAGGATATGACCACTCATGGTTGGGTATGCCGTGGCTTCTTGGAATGAAGAGATGTCTTAATACCGATCAAGCTATAGCACGACGGATTTCATACGTTGTGCACGTTTGAGATGCGTTTGGGGTGGAACTTGCGGTATGAAAGAAAGCAGACCTTTTATCGTAGTCTTACGAGCAGATCGAATTCCTCACAAGGCATCCTCCGAAGAATTTTGCGAAGGGGCTACTTACATTTGGAAATAGTTGATACCGATAATTCGCCCGAGCGAGTATTTCTCATGTTCGAAAAAGTTGGTGCAACACTCTGATATTAGTGGATAAATGCGGGTCTGCACTAGGAGAACATCTTGCCCATATCAGGATGTATGATGTTGATATGGAACGACCCGGGGCACTTGTCCCAGCATGCAACAAGGAGCATAGAAAGAGATATACAAATACAACCCTGAAAGGACTGCCTGCTTGAAGCGCGACGGCATCTCGCTTCACTAAGAATTGAATTCGGAAACTGCGTGGATAATTATGGGCCAGTACACATATCACCTACGAGAAGGCTTCAAACCAGAAGTCCCAGAGACTTTTCCAACTATCAGCAGCTAATAGCCTGGATACCGGGACGCCGTGGAAACAAGTGCAGGGAAAACGCAATCAGCTTGTCTATAAATCATTTTAATGCTTCCGCACCAAATCGGGGACGTTGATCTGGAAGACACAGAGCAATGTATATGTGCTCTTTGCTTGCGGATACTGCCTGAGATGCGAGGATTGAGAAACGCCTTTGCAGAAGGCCCACCTATCAAGAGGTGATTACACCATTTGGTACAAGGACTGCGCGATGGAGATCTATCCCACCCATGGCACTCGAAGCCAACATCAATGTTATAGTGTAGGATCGGATAGCGCATTGCCTCACGTATTCGGGTTCTCGTACTCTTGATCCAAAGAGATAACTGGCTGGCACCGGCAGATTTTCGAAGCTTCCTCCCAGAAGGATGATGAGATTTCACACCCATGCTGCACCAACTGCTGTGGACTATCCCAACTACAGATTCTCCAACTCAATGTTGGCCGATACTGGGAAGCGCATGAAACCGCGCTTCAACTGGCTTTTGAGATTAACTGTCATGCAGTGTTAATTCAGGAGCCCTGGATCTTCGCAGACCGTTCCCGTCGAATACCTAAATACCACCCATCTTTCCACCAACTCGTCCCGATTGAAGACTGGTCAGATAGGCCCGAATCCTCACATCATACAGAAACACCCACACCTGAAAGCGGAACTAGTTCCTTTCGGACCAGCCTCCACGAATATCCTGGCAGTCCAAATCAACATCCCCCAGAATGCTGCACTCCTGGTCAATATCTATAATGCCCCCCCCCCCCCGGTGGGTCTGTAGATGAGGGCGAAGGCCTGGAGTCCTTCATGGCACAGACCGCCCATCCTTCCCCTGCCTAATAGCAGGAGACTTTAAATTCCAACATCCTGCATGGCAGTCCTCTGCTCGACCTTCTTCCAGAGCAGAGCTCTTCCTATCTTAGACAGAATCCCAAGATCTCACCCTGACACTCGCCCCAGACTCGTCGACTCGAGGACTAAAACATGATTGACCTATCCTGGGCCAACAGTGCTTTGCTCAACCTTGGGATAACCTCAGAAATTGCTACAGACCTCCCACCTCTTGCAGATCATGAACCTATCTTTACAACCATTCAATGGGGCATAAACAACCTTCCCCGTGATACCCCGCTTTTTCGCTGGTCTACCCTTAATGACAAATTATTCCAGGAGACAATACAAGGGGAGAAAAGACATGTGGATGGAATAGCCTCTGCGCCTCTCCTTCCCAACTTGATGAGCGCGCAGTCAGCATCACCCAGGCAATTTCAACCTCTCTGGAGGCCTCCACCAAACGGGTATACCCCCGCCCCTGTGGCCACAAATGGTGGAGCCAGGATTGCACCAGAGTACTCAAGACACTCCGCAGGGTTGCACAGGACCCAACTTCCACAACAGAAGACATTGGGGGTGCTAGACAGGCCCTCCGCCGTGTTTTCCGGCACAGTAAACGCCAGTTCTGGCGCTCAAAGGTCGATGAATTTGAAGAACCCAAGGATGTATTCAATGCAGTGAACTGGAACCGAATTGAAGGCACTTTACCAATCTCCCCTCTAAAAGAAGGAGACTGACTTCATTCCTCCACTGACGACAAGGCAAAATACTTGGTCCAGGCACTTCTGGAAAAGGTCTCATGCTCAGAGGATGTGGAGGTCAATTTGGAGCCTATCAATGATCCCAAACTCCTTTCCCTGCTATTACAGAGAAGGAGATATACACTGCAGTCACCAAGCCCGCTCCCCCCGAGCATACAGACTAATCTTTCTCCTGTCAGTTCTGGGAAAAGGCCTCGAGCGCCTAATAGCCCGCAGAATGGCATGGATTGCTATCAAAAAAAGTCCTCCGCCTTCAGCAATTCGGAGCTCTCCCACTGCGTTCTGCAACGGACCTAGCCGCAGCTTTGGTCCATAATGTTGAAGACGCATGGTCACAGGGTCTCAAAGCCTCCATGCTCACATTGGATGTGCAAGGCGCTTTTGATGCTGTCGTATGAGGACAACTGATCAGACGACTTCAGGAGCAAGGATGGCCTATCAATGTTATCCGATGGGTAGCTAGCTTCACCCAAGGTCGGACAGCCAGCCTCCGCCTAGGGAACCATACAAGCCAGACACTCCAGGTTCCAGCAGGCCTCCCACAAGGCTCTCCCATCTCCCCGATCCTATTTATGCTGTTCATTGAACCCATCTTCAAGCAAGGCTCTCTTCGCACCCGACACGGCTGCTTTGGATATGCTGATGATATCTGCCAACTTGTGGCCTCCCCCTCCTTGGAGGAAAACTGTACAGCGCTCCAGCACTGCACTGAGGAGCTCAGACAATGGGGGCTAGAGAAGGCCTTGCATTTGACTTCAATAAAACAGAACTGCAGCACTTCACACATGGGACCAACCATTCCAACCCCACATGCTCTATCAACACCTCTCAAGGCTCACACAGTCACACCTCCCCCTCCTGGCGGCGCAACGCGTTGGCTAGGCATCTGGTTTGACCGGAGGTTGAGCTTTAGCAAACACTGCAGGACCGTGGCTGAAAGGCCAGGCAGACAGCTGCTGGTGTCAGATCACTATCCAATACAGTCAGAGGGACTAGGGCATACCGACTGCGGCAGGCTACAATTGCCTGTGTCATCTCAGTCCTCTGCTATGGGGCTGAGGCCTGGTGGCCGGGCTGAAACAGGCCCAGGCCCAGGAACCAGGGCTCTGTATCAAATCGAATTGATTCCTCCCTCTCTTGCCTTGACTGGGTACTCAGAGATGCTCTCCGAGGTACTTTCTCAGTATACCGGACCACCCCTATTCCAGCCCTCCATCGAGAAACCGCCATTCCCCCGATGGAGATCATCCTTGACCAGAAACGCGCCTCTGCCAGACTGCGTGTCTCCAGATTGGACAATCGCCACCCAGTTTGCAGACGCCTATTCCGAACGCGATCCTTTCCTGGCAAACACATGCCTAATCCATAATCACCTGCCATGGCTACAGGGGGTAGAACAGACTGACCCTCTGATATATCCCCCCCTGGCAGGCAGAGAACCCCAAAACGATCCAAAACATCTGCCCCACTCGAGACAGGGCAGGTGTGATCTTCCCGCAGTGGGCTGATACATGACCCCACTCTCCATATTCCTCTTCACTGACGGCAGCCGCTTGAGCAACTCAGATGCCATGGCCGGCGCTGGATGGTATGAACACTGGGGTGCTTGGAAGCAGGAGTCTGCCCGTGGCCATCTGTGTCTCCCCAAGCATGAGGTTTTTGATGCAGAAGCTACTGCAGCGACTGAGGGGCTGAAGGCCGCCATTAATAGTGCACAGGCCCCCTTCACACAGAACCTATATGTCCTCCTTGATAACCAGGAGGTAACACGACAGCTAGTAGGCTCCCCAAAGGCTCCAGCCAGAGCACCATCCTGGCCTTCCAAGAAATCGCAAATGCCTGGCCCAATCGGCACCTCAGATGTGAAGCTATCCCATCCGGTCAAGTGCATGTCGGATGGATCGCTGGGCATGCTGGTATCGCAGGGAATAAGCAGGCTGATGAACAAGCAAAGAAAGGAGCTAGATGTATCCCACAGACCAACACTCCTCCAGCAAGATATGCCTGGGCTCACCGGTCTCTGAAGGAGGCCTTCTGGCGACGATTCCAATCATACTGGATTGAGAATGCGCCGCAGCACTATCAGGATCTCTCTATCAGCCTGGATAAACGACCCCATGAACTATCCCTCCCTAGAGCCACCCTGCCGGCTTCTCGCTGCCCGGTCAGGCCATGGAGACTTCGCCCAATGTCATGAACGCTTCGGGCATGAAGACGCCAAGTTGGAGTGCTCCTGCGGGCGCCCAAAGACACTCCACCACTTCTATTACTGCCGAAAGGGTCACAAGACATCCCCACAGTCATGGGGAAGCTGGCAAGTGGATGAGATTCTACGCTCTAAGTCAGGAACAAGGTATTTCCATGAATGGTTGCAGAGATCTCACTTTTACAGCACAATATGCCCAGCACACTAACTTCAAACCCCGACCCCGAAATCTCGTTCTCTCCCTTTTCACCCCTTTCTCTCCTCTCCCTCCCCCCGAATTTATGTAGCCGTTTCGTCAGCCCAAGTGTTTTCAGCAAGCTCCTGCGAGGGAGTCTTTGCCAGTGTGTATGATAGAATTAGCTTAGCTACCAGATAGGCGGTTTGCACTCCGCCCGTCGTATGTTCCGTTTCGGGACCCCGCGGCACATGGTCAGCTTTGACACGCGCGACCGCCTTTTTCCGACGTAAAATATCTACTACTAGCACTAGATTTTAGAAGCCAACACCCGAACCCACTACTCGAGCATAGGAATATTCGACTAGAACGCATTGTTCGTTTTCGATTTCCACAAGCGCGGATTATCCACAAATGTCAGAGGGGCGGATCTATTTCTCTTTTGAGGAATCAGAAGATTCAGATCCGGCCTGGCAACGCGTTAAGCTTGAGGCTGTATCCTGCCGGTTTACGATATAAGTTTCGTCACTGTACCGACCAAGCCTGTATAGAACCATCCGTCCGTTCGTGGTCCTACGAGCAATCAAAATTGCCCACAGCAACTGCTATTTCGAGTAGGCAAAGATCAATGACCAACTGAGGTTTGACGGTCCTTGAGCGGGCCTTGGGGAAAAAGCCAATCAAGGAAGAAAAAAATTCAAATGGAAGTATTTATGCAATGTCACAGAGCCCTGTATCTAGGGTTTCGCAATTCAACAAAATTGGGTTAAAGGACAGCTGTGTCTATTTTCTCAGAACCTCAAAGGGAGAACCGAAGACTTCCAGCCCTACATCTGAGTGTCTAGACATGATGTGTCGGCGTCTCTCGCCCTCTCTCTAACACAACTCCACGTTCACCTTATGACCATCGCCAACTCATGTCCTAACCAATACGAGAATATGGAAACACTGAACGACATACGGTGGTCTAACTAGAGCTGGATAGAGCCATTTATGAGCTCCTTACTAACTATAGCCCCCACATTTCCGGGGGCATGTCAAATCCGCCCGTTACAAACTGGAGTTCTCTCAATTCCGGAAGGGTTATCATGGCTCCTCATAATAGGACTAATTCCTTTCCAGATGTGGTGCGTGCAACTTCCCTTCAGCTGATACACCCGGTAAACCTGGCACTGCAGCAAACCTGCCCCACCTGTGCTCCTCATCTGCGGCCTCGCAACCTCGGCGGATCGCAGTCATTTTGACGACCAGTAGTCGCTGCACACAGACCAACGCCTACTGACAAATTGATCGCCATGCTGGGGCTTAAGAAAGCCCACACAATTCACCATGAGAACTTTCAGCCTGCGGAGGTCGACGATAAAAGAATACTATGAGCTGCCCAGTCGTAGCGACAGGATTGGACGATGCTCACGAACAACGCCATTCGCCCTATATAAGCAGATTAAGAAGTACTCTCCGTACTGCTCAAGCATAGGAGTGTTCGACTGGGATGCCATGTTTCTGTTTGACTTTCACAAACGAAGGCTATCGCATATACTTCAGCGAATCTGGTATGAATTTCCGATGCATGCTCTTCGCATTCGTTGCGCAGGCCATGGAGAGGTGCGTCAGCTGGATTTTTGAGAAACTCATATGAAGATAACAATGTGTGGTGTATTGTGCCACTTGAAAGATGGTTGTGGTAGCTCTTATTTTTTTTTTTTTTCTTATATGAAAGAGTGTTCCTAGACAAATAAGGACATGCACAGCCTTTTCTTTATCAGATTATGGAAATAGTTATGACCATTAACATTATCTTTAATTTTGTAGCTCTGAATATTCACTGTATCACCAACTTTCATACTTTCTAGAGACTCCATTGAAAAGGGCGACCGACATTGAAATAATCCATCTCTGAATACTATGACTGTGTACGTATCATTCTCTAACAATGTTATGATCCCCCAAAATTCTCTGAACCGGGAGGATGATTCAATCTGGATCTCTGATTGATAGGAGGTAATTCCTATAAACAGATGACACACCGGCTCGAAACTTGACGGAGGGGTATGTATGTATGTATGTATGCAAGTGACATAGAAGCAATAGGTTCATATATATATGTACCTGTCCTGCACCTCAACATATGACATGAGAAAAATGATACAATCAAATCAAAAGAAATCAACAACACCACGGAATGTACCAGTTCCAGAACCTTAATGTACCCAACAAAAAAAATCAACAATAAATGCATCAGCTCGCAGCACTGCTGACCACTGATCGTTTCCTGCTTTTAAGCCATGCCCTGAGCATGAGGTCGCAGTGCAAGAGATATGTGTAAAAAAGTCGCCCAATATAATCAAGGAAAGACGTGAAAGAGATGATAGATGATGATGGTCCTAGAACACCGTCCTCAAAGGAATGACAAAAAAAAAAAAAAAAAAAACAGACGCCGTAATGGTAAAAGGAGTGTCGTCGTATCACGATTCATGCTGGGTTGACGACCGGGTCAACCATGGGGCCTGCCGTTTGTCGTGAGGTATAAACATCAAAAGAGACCGTGACATATGCAGAGTATATTATAGGAAAGATCGAGATAAGAAACGAGTTTCATCGCTGGGATGAAACGTTAATCGGGTGCGGGGTTGAAATAAAAGTCATGCAGTAAAGCTAAGACGGGCAGAGTAACATGTCGAATCTCTACTCTTTCCAGTCCCACACTTGTTTCAGGAAGTTGGCCATGTTGACTTTCTTGCCTTTCATGTCGACCATCCAGGGATGTTCCAGCATCCGCCAAGGAGTGGCTCTGCGGGGAGGCTCTTTCTCAAGACTGAAACCGGTCAGACATCAGATACTCAACCAGGGGAACAGCACAATACATACCAGCACTCAATAAAGTACTTGAAACTATCGGACCAGCGGATACCATTTTGCGGCTCATCCTTCAACTTGGGAATCGGTTGGCGGACGATATAGGTCAGGAGATCGATCAAACCGGCGCGAGGCTGCATCTCGGTGCCGTCGGCAGGGAAGGGGAAGCGATGTTGTGCGACTTCAAGCAAGGTTACACCGAGCGACCAAACGTCGGATGTGATGGTATATGATTGACCTGTGATTCGCTCCGGTGCCATATAATACGAAGTTCCGATGAACGTGTTGGCATCACCCTTTGTTCCGAATTCACCGCTAACTCCAAAGTCGCACAGCTTCACTTGACCGTTTCGGCATAAGAGGATGTTGGATGGCTTGATATCTGCGCGGATTAGTCATAGCCAATGTTGTCTGGTGACGGGAGGACCCACCTCGATGAATGATTTTCCTCCCATGAAGATATGTCAAACCATTCAAGACACCTTCGGCCACCTTGCCCAGCACCTTTTCACCAGTGCGACCACCCAACTTCCTGACCTCCTTGTAGATGCTGTCCAAGCTCCCACCTTCACAGAATTCCATAGAGATCGAGATAGTACCAGTTGACTTGTCCATAAATGCACCGTAATAGCGACAGATGTGATCCGAAGCGCAATGTTTGTTGAAATTGAGTTCTCGAACGATTTGCTTTTTGACGTCGGGGTTCGGATCCGTAGTGATGATCTAGTTTCTATTAGCATGCGCGCGTAGAAATCAAGCGATCGTATTCAACCAACCTTCAATGCAAACACGGTCTTTCCCTCCTTGAGTTTGCACCTTGTTACTGCGCCACCAGCACCTTCACCCAAACTCCCCAGTTCGACAATCTTCTTTTGTTCACTAGCAGCCAGCCACCCTTCGTCATCCAAATCATCAACATCAAGGGGCCTGCCCTTCTCCAGACTCAGTTTGTCCAAATCAGGAATGAGCCCGTTGACGCTGCTGTTGTCGCGCTCTGGTACCCCGTTTTCGCGATCAGAGTAAACGGAGCTTATGGCGGACGAAGGATCTGGTGTACCGCCAGGCGGTTGACGGAGCCCCATAGCGAATGAAAGGGTTGAATAATTCGACGACGAAGCGGAGGCGGGGCCGCTGGCTTTCCCGTCGAGGTAGGTATAATTGCCGGAATGATTGTTCGCATCGTTCACGTTGGTGGTCACGAGGGGCGGCGGCGCTGGTCTCCCGTTGACCATTCGAGGCATTTCTTGTGGTACTTCAGAGCTGCTGCCCATTGGGGTTGCGAGTCGCAGTTGCGGAGGCGCCGGGCGGTTTGCGGGACGAGGAGGTTGGATTTGCGGCGGGACCGCTTGGCTAGCAGGGACAGGATTGCCATTAACGAGAGGACGAGTGTTGGGAGATGGCGGAATTCCCAGCGTCAATTTGGGCTTCGGGGCATTGCTGTTGTTGCGATTTCTTCCTGGTACGGGCGGTCGGAGGAGAGGGACAGGTGCGGCGGCGGTTGAGGAAGACATATTATTATCAACGAGGTTGTTCTGCCTGTCACCAGGCAAAAACAACTCGTTGGGATCAGCGGCAGTAGCCAGATCGGCGGTGTTGTTGGAGGACACTTTGGCGATAGTCTTTTGGGATAACGACTGAATATGGGAGGGGGAAAAGAGTGAGAGAGTGAGGAGATCTGTAGCCGTGGGGTCAGGCTGAAACACGCGGCAGCTGTGAGATGTCAGCATCGCATTGTCGAGTAAGAACCCTCGCTTAAAAAAAAAAAAAAAACGCACCTTAGAAATGGATTTAATACAAACGAAGGCACCAAACGAGAGGAATCTCGAAAGCCGAGTTGAATGAGAAGAAACGGGAAAAAAAAAAGGTTGGTTGTTGACGGCGGATGGCGTGTTCAATGGTCACGGGGTGGATCCGCGGCGGTTTACAGGCGCCTAAAGACTGGCAGGCATCACATTTACTGATGATTTTACAGATCAAAGAGCACAAGTATCTGAATATATACAAGTAGTTATAGACAGTTAGCAATGCATCAGAATGCGATCATATTCTATCTTCAGATACAGATTTGACATGTTCAGCACAGCTTTGACCCACTGTTAGCAAAAATAGTGACAGTTTGGACGGTTGAGGCTGTGAAGCGCCACAATCGCACCCAGAGTGATGGATATATGCAAAGTACGGGACATTGTGATGATTGCATATGCTAAAGAAAGAAACAGATTAAGACATGGACTCAGAACATTAGAATTGACATTAGTGTTATGCAGGGAAAGATCTTGAGTATGTCTTAGCATACCTTAGGAGGTACGGATGTCCGATATGGTTCAACGGGGATATACGGAGTCGAGGATGCATGGTTGCTCTACATGGGGGTATTTAGTCCCTACTCTACATACTCTGTATGTCTACTCTGCTCTGTGCTCTGTACAACATGCAAACTCTATGCTGCTTATCCCGTACATCTACCGATCACGGTTCTTTATGCTGGGTATGCATCTACAGGATCCTCTGCTGCTCTTGTACAGTTCCCCTGTTGATCGGTGGACCGAGGGTCTTTAGTCTCTCAGAGGCGAATATTTCTCCGTATTCTGCGCCCATCTGGACGACAGAGTCATTCTGAAAGGTGTAAAGACAAAGTTGGCAGAATTCAGCCTATTGGATATTGTGGCATAGTCGGGATGCTCCGTGCTCTGGAGTCCTCCGAAGCTCCTATCCCCATACAAGGTGTAGAGCTCCGAAAAGGAGAGGTTAAGAATAGCATCGAAGACCGAGACCCCGACGGTATTTATAGTACCCCGTACGAGAATCGTTTCTTCAACTCAAGTCATTAAAGGAGGCCCATAGAATATAATGTTTAATAGTCGAACAGTCGATAATCAGAGACCTGATAGTCTGGACCAGCTCTACATAGTACTGTGTACTCCAGAGTACTCCTGAATATCGACTTGAACTCTGTACTAGTACATAGTACTCTGATGGGCTCCCGTAGGTATGCCGAAATGGCACGAGCCCACAGATCATCCCTCAGTGAGACTAAAAGATACTAGCCACAGTGGCTCGGACCCTGCGGAGGAATTCCCTCGGAAAGTTAGACGTTCACAGTAGTCTCAGCGATGCAAAATTGCCGTGGTTCCTCCGGGGTGTCGGATAGCATGTGGTTATATTATACTTGGTACGAACTGACAACAATGTTGTATTCCGTACGTAACTTGGCAGTATTAAGACTTGACAAGCACTACAGAGTACAGTAGTCCGAAAATAGAACTCCTTACACTAGAGTATTCAATGAATCTTTTCAATGTATAAGGTTTGATAAAGAGATAACATTGGTATGTTCAGGGCTCTGTTTGGCCGGTTAAACCGCATTGAATCATCCTGAATAATTAATCAAAGCAGCCGAAAAAAAAGAAACGAGGCTAAAGTTGGTATCACGCCAATGTTACAAGTAGCCCTGTATCCACCATTTCTACTTTCATTGGACATTATGGATCCACTGCGGGATTCTAAAAGGCTTGAGTGGTCCAACGCTTCAGGAACAGCCCCACTGCCAAGAAACCGCTCAGATGCTTAATGTCTGATTGGTGGGGGAAGTGTGGTGGTCAGGAACTGAAACAAACAACGGTGTGGCTTGGCCAGGGGTACAAGTATAGAAGTAATCTGGGATAAGTGCATAGTACTTATAGTAAGTACAGAGGACATAGTACGTATATTACGAGTGTACTGTACTATGTATATAGACAAATGTCTACTCTGTACTGTACTCTGTAGTATTTGTACAGAGTACAATACCTACGCGTACAGTACGAGATTCAGGGGCTCCAGGAGACCTCGATTGGCTAGACGCCGGAAAGTTGTCAGCCCGGATTCCTAAAACAGTAAACGAATGACGGGATCAACCCACACTATGAATATAGTGTATTGTATTACATTCGCCACTGACCATTGACTGTCTCACCGTATTACCGACTGTACCTGCTCCACTTCTCCTTTTTTGAGGATATTTTTGTCGACTGCCGATCCTCAGGGCTAATCTCCCATCCCATACAAAGAGGCCCCCGGATCCCGTTTCCTCATCGTTTCTTTTTTGTTCTCTCCCAAGCTCATAAACCAAAGTCTTTCTCTCTCCGTTCTCTCTTCGTTCGACTTCGGTCAGTCACTCTTTTATATCAATCCTTTGATATCCCAACTATCTTCCACTCTCTTTACATTCTATTTTTAAAAAACCACAAAACCAAACCACAATCAAAATGCGTTTCACTGCTGCTTCCGTTGCTCTCTTCGCCGGCATTGCCGCTGCTCTCCCCAACGGTGACCTCGAGACCGTCTACTCGACCGAGGATGTGACCATCACCTCGTGCGCTCCTACCGTCACCGACTGCCCCAGCCGTCAGACTTCCACTCCCCAGGCTGTTGAGGCTGTCACCTCCTCTTCCGTCCCCGCGGTGGCCACTCCCTCTGTTCCTGCTTCCAGCAGCAGCCCCGTCGCTCCCGTCGAGGCTCCCTCCAGCAGCAGCCCCGCCCCGGCTCCTTCCAGCCCTGCTGCCGGTTCCTCCAGCCCCGTTGTGCCTGTGCAGGTCCCCACCAGCAGCGCCTCGGTTATCCCTGTGACCACCTGCATCCCCACCGTCACCTACTCGACTGTCCAGGTGCCCGTCACCCCCGCTGGCCCCGCCGGTAACCGTCCCTCTGGTGCTGCCGCCAAGGGTACCAGCTCGGTTCCCGTGATCCCCGCTCCCTCTGGCCAGGGTGCTGCCGGCAACCCTAGGTAAGCTTCATATTCCCTTTTAAGACTCTTGATATCTATATTGAATGTATACTAACGGAAACAGCGGCTCTGCCTCCGGCTCTGCCTCCGCCTCTACCTCTGCTCCCTCTTCCCTCTTCACCGGTGCCGCCAGCTCCGTCAGCAACTCTTTCGGTTTCGCTGGTGCCGCCGCCGCCATGGCCTTCTTCCTGGCTTAAATTATTCCCTTCTTGTGTATAATGTAGCCCCGGTCGCTCTGGCTACCTGGGTGGGTTCAACTTGATCCCCGGTGGACTGGTGTGAATGGTTGAAGCGTCGTGGGGTTTGTCATTTAGCTTTTGTGGTTTATCGGGAGAGTTAATCATTATATCCCCTTTTTTTTTTTACTTTCTTCTATACCTTTTTGTTATTCTTGGGCTTCCTGGATCGCTTCGGAGTTTATATTAATGTGAAGCGCTTGGTGGCTGAGTACGATTTAATGTAACTCATGAAAGCTTTCACATCTGGTGCAAATTCTCGAAGTAATCCAGTTTTATTTCCTTTGTGATGTTCCCGTGTTTTAGTATATTGTCTTTAGTTTATGCATTGTAATTATTTACGACTTCTATGTGCGACCATCTCGTAGGACAGACAAGTAAGCCTGTTGGGTCCGTAGAGAACGCCTCGTCTCCGCCGCTGGGCTGACCAGCGAACATCGTGGAGCAGAATCCTTTCCATGGGGCAGAACGAACCCATATATGTATTTATATTGTTCACGGCCGTACATTTGGCCCCCCCGTGATTCAGCCCTATCTCATGGTCCCGATACTATGGCTGATCTTAGTATACCTTAGCGAGTACGATCTCGAGGCTTGGGCGGTGACATGAGGATATCGCGTGGCAGTGTCAAGGGTTTTTGCCCGAATCTTCAACAAAAATTCCCCCATGATTCTTTGTTTGATCGTCATTTGCTGGTTAGGCGCATTTACTTTATCTTAGAATAATTATCTTGCAGTGATATTCGTCAAAGGATAGAGCCTCACAAAGGTGTAAGGCGTGACCTTCTAACCAAGGCGGGCAGCTCAACAACCCACTCACTTCGCTTCAGGCCCGACAAAAGGATGAAAGGATCATGGCACCGCCTTCAATACGGTGTCGTGTCGGTCTTTAATTATTTTTATCCTTCTTTCTTTCTGGAATGCGGTGTCGCTTAACTTACTCCACGAGGTTCACTCATCAGTCCCTATATATATGTGACACCCGGCAATTGTGCAGGGTCGGTTCCACGGTTCGCGAGTATATATATCCCACTTTCAATTTTTCGTTACCACGAAGACAACGCCATGGATCTTTCCTCGCTTGAAGGTCCTCCGTTACCTGATTCCAGTTTCAATATCCGTACTTCCGTTTGGGCTCCGCGTGGCACGGAGATTCCTCGGATACACCTCGATTCCACCCCATCGGCGTCATGGGCGCAAACACCGTGCCAGAGCTCGTTCGATTATGACGATTACCCGCCTAGACCGGCATCTTCTGGATCTACCGCGTTGCGCAGATACCATCGAAATCAAGACCGGAATGCGGAGATATACGAAATCAGACGGAGGAGTTATAACGATGACTCCTCAGGGCTCCTGCATCCGCCCTCGTCGTCGAGCGGATACCGCGTCTCACAGTCGGATTTGCCAAACCACGCACGACCGCAACGCAGAAACACCCTCGTCTGGTGCGAGGCCCAAAAAACATGGCTTGCTCTCGAGCGCCATGTGCCGGGGAACACAGCACCCGCGCTTCCAATCCCGCAGCCCCAGCCTGCGGAACCATACCATACAGCTTCGCGGGGTTTAGGGCAGAGCCACAACCAGAGTCAAAGTCGTGACCAGTACATGGATGGTGATGATCTGCCACCTCCGTACGGGAACCATTACTATGATCGTATTCTTGCGGCGCAGCCGATGTCGTCGTCACATGGTCAATACCCATATCAGAACCGTCGTCCTGGACAAATGTCGAGATGGGGTGCTATTGCGAGACGCATGAACCGGTCACCTGATCCTTAGGCTTGTTATTATTTTGGGTTCTCTTTTGGTTTGTATACAATATGCATGAAATGGCGTTTGTTTGGGTTGGTTGCATTGCATTGCATTTGCATTGGTGGTCTTTTGTTTTAGCCTTTGTATTGATTCTGTATTATATTCCGTTGAAGCTCTAGTTGAGATACCTTTTTGCAATGTTCATGTTCATGTTTGTTCATGTTGTTCTACCACTCTCCCATTATCACCTCACTACTTCACACGACCCCATCGACAAGCCTTATTTATAACCAAAATCAAGCACCTGCATTAAAAATAATAAACAACCATGCCCCTCTCCTTCTTCCTATTACTCCTCTCATTCCTCCTGTCCCTCTATTTCTCTTCCTCTCCCACTTACTCCTTCCTCTACACCATGCTCGTTGGATACAGAACGATATATGCCTCCATAAGAGATTGATCCTCATCTGGATCCTGCTCTTTATTCGGGCTTCAGGTGCATCTAGTCACCTACCTATAAATGAATGAATGAAATGGAATGAACTGTATTCTGATTAGAATATAATATCTATCACCAACCCACGCATCGCAACGCAATCTAACCAACATGAGCATGGAAGAAGATATCGCTAGATTCTACTACACGAGCGAGCAGAGTATTCGCGCTTGATATACTTGTGGTGGTAATCCCAGTACCCATTCTTCCCAAGAACCCTATGGAAAGAAGAGAAGAAAAGAGGCTGATAAAACGCAGGAACCCTCAACCCTAACCTTCGGCGGGTCGTGGCCACACATTTCTCCCAAACTGCGCGATATCTACATTGAGAGAGCACGGTATTTAGGTAGCTTGGCGGATCACGGGATACCGATATATGGGTCGCAGTATGGGAATCTCTTCGTGGAGGTCTATACAGGTATTATCAGGCGAGAGGAAAGGGGGATGGGGTTGGAGTGCAGAGTGAGGAGGCTATGTCGTGTATGCTCCTTTCTCATTCACAAAGCCTTTGGGTTGGAATAGCAAGTTAATGGTAGGTTGATAACGTCAGTGACTGCATTCGACACCTTGCTGGGTAAATGTATCGGTCGGAAAGTGAATGTGGACGCTGGCTCTGAGTTCGAGGTGCGGATACGGGGTAATGGCAGCGGTAGCAGTGATCATGATCTGGATACTCAGACCAAACACACGACTACGATGGGGAGGTATACTGAACCCGCAACTACAGAGGAGATCCTGTCTTGTCTTCGCGACGGACAGTCTCCAGTTTACCCCTATCAACGCACAGACACAGACACAGATACAGGAAAAAGACGACACGGTAATTCTCTCGAAACCGCCGTCGCCAAAGGCGTCCAAGTTCTCGACCATCTGCACCAATACTTCTCCGAGGCAAAGGATAACGGGGACGTTTGGCTCCCCGAACTCGCCAAGATCAAGCAGCATGCTAAACCGCCCAAAGTCATAGTCGGGATAGTGGGTAGTACTGGTGCTGGCAAATCGTCGCTGATCAACGCGCTCATCGACTACTTGTGACGAACTGCATGCGCGCATCTACTGCTGTCGCGACGGAGGTAGCGTATAATTACAACTCGGAGGCTAAGTACCGCGCCGAGGTGGAGTTTGTCTCGCATGCGGACTGGGAGAAAGAGCTTGGTGTTTTGGTGTTAGATATGGATACTTGTGATGGTGGTGGTGGTAGTGGTGGCGCCAGTGATGATGATGGGGCTCCTAGGAACTCGGATGCAGCTGTTGCGCTGGATAAGATCAGCGCTGTGTATCCGATGCTAAGTGCGGAGGAGGTCATGAGCACTGATGTCGAGGGGCTTCTGAGAAAGGGTGCTATATGTGAGGTTCTTGGTGAGACGGTCGTTGTGGAAAGGGGATGATCCCAAAGCGTTTTCAAGAAAGCTTGCTGTGTACATTGACAGCAAGGGCAAGAAACGTCCCGCCGTTGCCACTGATGCCAACGATAAAGGCAAAGCGCCTATACGTGTGGTTTCCGATAACGCAACAGCCAGCTACTAGCCGCTGGTCCGCGTCGTCCACCTCTATACTAAAGCTCCCGCTCTATCTACCGGTGCGACTCTAGTCAATCTCCCCAGTATCTATGACTCCAATGTTGCCCGCGTTGTCGTCGCAGAGGATTACATGAAGAGATGCAATGCGCACTGGATCTTCGCGCCTATCAACCGTGCAATCAACGATAAATTCGCACAGGATCTGCTGGGCCAGAATATGCGATTCCGGCTGCATATGGATGGTGCGGTGGGTGATTTGACATTCATTTGCAAAAGACAGATGATGTTGCCGTGAGGGAGGTGCAAGAATTATTGCTTAAGCGGGACTTGCCGTCGCCCAGTCCAAGGGAGGACCGACAGATGAGATGTGAGGCTTTGGACGAGGAGATCGGGGTGTTTTAAGGAGAAGTTGAGGGTTCTTGATGAAGAGATAACGGATATCGATAAGGGCTTAGAGGCGGCTCATGCTAAGGATGAGAATGACGGTGACGGTGACGGTGACAATGACGCTACTGTGCAGGGCTCACCTGGCAAGCGGAAGAGAGGCAGTACTGGATCTGTTCCTGAACAGCCTCCTGATAATATGGGGGTATTGAATGAGGGTATTGAACTCGACATCCAAGACCGAAATCGCCGATCTCAAGACCAGTCTCCTCCACGAGTGCATCCAAGCGCGCAATGCGTACTCCAAAAAAGAACTCAAACGCGACTACGCCAATGGAATCGTCAGCTTCGAAAACGAAGGCCAGCGTCCACGCAGATGGCTCAGCCCACTACCGCACCCTCGAGCAAGACCTCCCCGTCTTCTGCGTCTCGACGCGCGCGTACCAGAAGCTCCAGGGCCGGCTGCGTCGCGAAGCGGCCGTGGCTGGGTTCAAGGCTTTAGTGGAGGCGGAAGTTCCGCAGTTGCAGGCTCATTGTGTTGGGGTGACTGAGCAGGCAAGGAAGGTGTCTGCGTTGAGATTCTTTCATTTGCGTCGGGTGCTGGATTCAATTGGGTTGTGGATATCGGTGAAAGGGTGGATGCGAATTGTTTAAGAGGGGGAGAAGGTTGAGATCGAGACTAATTTGGTATCGCTGAAGTGAGGTTTAAGATTGTGTGTCCTCCGCGCTCCCTCCACCGTTCAGAACTGTTGGGTTGTGATTGACTTGACCGTTGCAGGAGGTGGAAAGGACGTGCGAAGGATCAATGCAGGGGATTTATAATATCGTGACCTTGAACGTTATCCGCAATTTTGGTAAGTGACGAGTACATGGCTAGAATGCAGTCAGACGATGCTTCTACTCAAGCAAGCGCGGAGTGTTCTGAGACGGGCGAGGACTGGGACGACCTTCACTACAACACGTACCAAGCCATTTGTCGTAGGGGGGGAGGGGGCTTTTTGACGCTACGTTAGTGCCCTGACCTGATTCAAAACTTCAGAGCTAACCTGCCGCAGAACTCGAACCAGAACTTGTAAGTGATGCTTGCATTTGATGTTGTTCAGACGATCCCGACAGTATAGGGCCAGCCATGTAATCAAGCTTTCGAAGCACGATTGGAAGAAGTGAGTCCAACTATGAGTGACTGGTGTCAACCGCAGATAACCTGTACAGTGCTTTTGAGGTTGAGATGCCCCTGGAAGTCGACTGGTTCAACCAGTTAATGAAAGAGTATTTGCAGGCGTTTCATACCCGGGCGATCTCAGCGGCTGGGAATGTGCTCATGGGCAACATCAAGAATAAGCTCCAGGATACCTGGACAAAGCAGTACGAGACGATGGAGAGGGATGTGATGTGCACGGTCGAATGGGCGAGACGCAAGCAATGCGGAATCAACCGAGAATTTGCCGATGGCGTGGAAGAATACTTGCATCGACGTACCTAAAATGCGCCTATGAAAATGGTAATATTATTATCTCCTTATACCGTTAAAGTATCAAAAACTAACAGGAAAAAACCAGGCTCCGGCACGTTTCACCGGATGCGAGAACAAATCCGTATCCAAAGCACCAGAATCGAGCTCTTCCAGCACAGCACCGACCGAGTTAAATCCGAATTGATCAAGCTGCTGGACAAGATCGAGCACGGTCTGATCTCCATCACCACGCGGCTCATGGAGCAGACAACACGCGACTACACCACTTGCATCATCACCCCGCTGGCTCAGCAGTTCGCGTTTTCGTATCAGAGTCAGGCCCGGCTCAAGCGGGAGGCGGCGGATGTGGTCCGGGGAGCTGAGATGGAGCTTGAGCTTGATGGACTGTTGAATAATGTTGCTACTTGTACTGCTACTGCTGCTACTAGTCATGGGAGTGATCCGTCGAGAGACGCGCGCTGGAGAGTATTAAAGAGGAAGACGCGAACGAGTAATAGGGGGACAGATGTGATTGATGGGTTGATTGCTGTTGACATTTGTTGGGAGCAAACATCGGTACAGATGTCCTTTCGGAACCCCGTACTCTGGTACAGACTCGGATAGCTACACATCTACGGACGTACTATGTACATATATACCTTGTAAACTGCGCTCTAAATAACGAATATTGCAGTAGAATAATTATCCCAATAGTTTCTTCTGTAAAATACCAAAAACCAGTACATACACGGCCCGACAATCCCACTGAGACTGCGCTAAACACAGACCAGCAGCTCGTCCAGCCTCCATGATTTTTTTTCCTTCTGCTCTCTTTTCTTCACCTTCTTCGTCACTCGTGATTTCTTATTGATTCTTAATTCTGGCCTGTCAGAATAGATCGACGGGCCAGCGAACAGTTCAGATTGATATTTCCTGTTATATATCAGCTGTCTTCCGGGTTTATATGAGCGGTCTGGTTTTTCAACTCTTCCACTGCCACCGTCACGATACAACCACCCAATATACACCAAATTGCACCGAATTTGACACTGGATCATGGATTAATGTGTTCTGACTGCTCACACCGTCTCTTTTGAGCTCTTTTGCTATACAACGTGCTATACACTGCGTATATCTCACTGTATACCGACTCCGGTCATCCGCACAATTCCACCGCCTTCGTCCCGATTCGATCGAAAAAAAGAAGAAAAAAAAAGTTTCCAATGGTTCTCCCTCACTTCTTCTCACGAGACAAATTCAAGGCCAAAGACAAGGGAAAAGACGAGAAGAAGAGCAAGAGCAAACCTCCCAAGCATACTGTTATCCCTCCGGTGAATCCTATTAAACAACCTTCCTCTCCTCCTCCGCCGGTGAATCATATTCAACGTAAACCTCATCCTCAACAACAGCCTACACCACAGGCTTCAGCTCCTCCTCAATCACAACCACAACCTCAGTCGCACCCGCACTCTCGTCCTCCCCCATACTCTCCTCCGCCACCACCTCCGAAGTCTTTTGATCGAGCGACCAGTCTTCGTACCTCGTCGCCTCGCCACCCTCCGTCTTCTACCTCTGGTACGACTGCGACTGCGACTGCGGAACCTGAAATACCTCCGCCGCCACCGCTCCATCGTCTTCCTCCCAGGCACAAGACCGTCTCTCATCACGCTCACTCGCGTTCTCACAACTCCGCCTCCTCAGTCTCTCCTTCGTCCGCTACTCCCTCGCCGGCGTCTTCCCCTCCTACGTCGACATCGGCTACCTCCTCCCCCCGCCATAGGTCGTCTCCCACTAAACCTACCGCCGCCTCTCGCTCTCAGTCTCTACACGCGCATAGTCGCTCTTCCTCATATCCGCCCAAGAAAGCCCCTCCTCCTTCCTTTTCGTCCTCGAGGTTCAGCTTTTCGCCTCGTTCCTCGGCTTCCAATCGCCACTCCCGACACCAAGATACTCATCCGTTGAACCTCCCACCTGACGAGCTCCGTCGTCTGTCGGCTATGGCTGCTGCCCGCGACGAATCTGTAAACGCAATGGACATCGACAACAAGAACGGGGTCAATGGCTCCGCGGGGAAGAGCCCTACTCCCCCGCCGCACCGCTCTGGTGGCGAGGCGGAGTCGTTCAAGTTGGCCGGAAACAAGTTCTTCAAGGAGAAGAACTACAGCCGTGCTATCGAGGAATTTACAAAAGGTGTGTATAGTCTTGTTACCTGAAATTGGTGTGTCGTGCTGACTTTTTAGCCCTTGAAATCGAAAACGACTCGCCCGTCTTCCTTTCGAACCGTGCTGCTGCTTACATGGCGGCAAACCGTTTCCTCGAGGCCCTGGAAGATGCTGAGCGAGCCAAGCAGTTAGATCCGGCAAACACTAAGGTCATGTACCGTATGGCTCGTATCTTGACCAGCTTGGGTCGTCCCGCTGAGGCTCTGAATGTTCTTTCGCAAATCCAACCCCCTGCTTCGGCTGCCGACCGTGCGCCCGCAGAGAAGATGCAGCGTTTCATCAACCAGGCCGAAGAGATCCTCACTCAGGACCGCGGGGTATCGATGATGGTTTTCTGTCTTGACCAAGCCCGCCAGATGCTCGGTGCTGGTGTCAAGGAGCCTCGGAAGTGGACTTTGCTTACCGCGGAGGCACAGCTGAAAATGGCCAACGACAACGCATATGGCAAGGCCCAGGATATTGCCATCAACATGCTACGGGAGAACAACCAGGACCCCGATGCGCTGCTCATCCGCGCCCGGGCCTTCTATGGCATGGGTGACACTGACCAGGCTCTCAAGTACCTCAAGATCTGCCTGGGCTTGGATCCCGACATGAAGAAGGCTATGGTCATGCTGCGTATGGTGCAGAAGCTGACCCGGACCAAGGAAGAAGGAAACGCCGCTTTCAAGGCCAAGGACTACCGCAAGGCGATTGACCTCTGGTCGCAGGCCCTGTCCGTTGACTCGAAGAACAAGGACGTGAACTCCAAGATTTTACAGAACCGTGCCCAGGCATACATCAACCTCAAGGAGTACGACAGCGCCGTCAATGACTGCAACGAAGCCCTGCAGCTCGACCCCGGGTACACCAAGGCCCAGAAGATGCGTGCCAAGGCTTACGGTGCCTCTGGTAACTGGGAGAAGGCTCTCCAGGACTACAAGGCCGTTGCTGAAGCCAACCCGGGTGAGAAGGGTATCCACGAGGAGATCCGCCGTGCTGAGCTCGAGCTCAAGAAGGCCCAGCGCAAGGACTACTATAAGATCCTTGGTATTGAGAAGGATGCCTCGGAACAGGACATCAAGAAGGCCTACCGTAAGCTGGCTGTCAAGTACCACCCTGACAAGAACCGTGATGGTGAGGCCGGTGACGAGAAGTTTAAGGAGATTGGTGAAGCCTATGAGACCCTGAGCGATCCTCAGTATGTGATCTTACTATTCCTTATCTTATGATTCAGCTTGCTAACACCTGTCTACAGAAAACGTGCTTCCTACGACAACGGTGATGACCTCATCGACCCTGCTGACATGTTCGGTGGTGGCATGGGTGGCATGGGCGGTATGGGAGGTATGGGCGGAATGGGTGGAATGGGAGGCATGGGTGGTATGGGCGGTACCCATATCAACATCGACCCCAACATCCTGTTCAACATGATGAACGGTGGTGGTGGTGGGTTCGCCGGCGGCGGTTTCGGCGGTGGCCAGCCTCGTGGTGGTTTCGGTGGCTTCCCATTCTAAGCCCAACGGTCAGACAGTACGATTGCGTGACCGTCTTCCCTGTCCACCAACGACAAAAAAAAACATAAGAAAGATAAAAAAAGGGACACGACAGACATGGGTATGAAAATGTCTGTTTATCCTTTGGTTTATTCAACTTTGTGTGTTTCTCTCTGATTCTGTGATTGTGATTGATTGGATGAGGTGCATGTCCTGCGATGATTCCCCCCGGGTGTGCATTGCATGTTTTGCGACTGCTTTGCGGCTGATGTTTATAGACTGGGCGTTGTCTTTTCTTTTCTTTTCCTTTCCTCTTTCCCCCCCTTTAATTCTCTATTTCATATGTCTATTTTTCCTCTTCTTTTCCTTTTCGTTCTTCTTCCCCGAGCAGTATAAGCGGGATGTGTTACTTTTGCTTCCCTTCCATTTTCTTTCTTCTTGTGTTCCCTTTCGCGTCATTGCCATTGCATGGGAAAAGAAATCATCGAAACGAGGAAAAGAGGGCTCCGTTTGCTTTTCCCCTTTGCTTACATTACCTATTTGGATTATGATAAAGACATTGCTACGGCGTTTTATATACTCATTGAACGGGATTATATTGATATTCATGACTGATTATGTCGCTGTCTGCTATTCTCAGGGCATAAACCGTTTATTACTATCTTAGATCTTTGTATTTAGTATTGAGTAGACCGATGCAATGGCGCTGATTTGCTTGTCATATATACTCCTTGGTCGTTCAGTTCTTGTCTATCTGTGGTTTGTATAGTCTCCACATTCGGCTAATTCTCTGCATGCATGTGGGCAGCAGTCGCATGACGATTCTCTTCCATTATTTATCATTGATCTCAATATTGAAGACAACCTCTCGTCTCCCACGGCCCATGGCATGGTAGATAGTAAAGAGCGGTTTGGCCAATAACTTTGTTTTATACAGATGACATTTTAATTAGGAGGAGCTCGAATGATGCATGCTGTCTCTCGGACAACATTGTATGGTGATTGGAAAGATGAACTTAATCTTCCTTCCCCATTTCGCGTAGAGAAACAGAAATTACATCACGAAAAAACTGATATTCGTCCACAGATGTCAACTCTATACTGGTCAACCTGAGACGTATATGCCTGAGCACTAAGAAGATAATCGGTCTGCTGTATGTATACAGCGTACAAACCGAGCCGGCAAGTGTATAACAGTTCCGCCATCGTTGTTTGCTTTGGGTGTTCGAAACGCCGTAACTTCGGCGTCGCTCCCTGCTCCCTGCTACCTGCTGCAGGCGGATTCCATGACCTATTGGTCTAAAATATGGTCAGAATTGGGTAGAATGAACGGCCCGGGATGTTATGGAATGCCCACCAGACCTTCTCCAACTTTCATGGAGTACCCCGAATCGCCTTCGCCTTTGCCGGTCAGCTACACCATGTACAAGATCGCCTCTCGGACGCCGAGGGACGCGGCGGGACTATGGGAGTTTCCGTGATGATGCAGTACTGGCGACGCCTGGAAGGTGCATTTTAAGACGCACCATAATCTGTTGGCACAGGGCGTCAACTTGATATTCGGAATTGCTTGGTGTGTAAGCGTAAATGGCAGGGGGACGGTTTTCGTTCTTTGAATTTGAGGGGTTATAGACGGTGTTCATCACAAACCTATTGGAAGTGTTAAATAGGAAATCCAAAACCATAGTAGTTGTCATCTGGTAACCGTGTTGGTAATAACTGAGGACTGCACAAGTCCTGTCGTTTCAATTAAATTATGTTACCATGCGTTGCTCGTGTCGAATAACAATCGGCATTTCTTCAAGGCAAAAGTTGTGGTTGCCTGTACCATTAATTAGCGCCTTTTGTACAGAAATATCCCCGGAGAATGACAAACCTGTGCATTATGAGACGGCTAGTATAAACAGACCGCGGTTATTCGTCTTCAAAAGTAAAATGCCAGTGTGTGGTCACTTTGCCGCGCATAATATCGCACAGAGTATGCTTTGAGCGATGGTGAAGCCTTGGGAGCCGGGTCGTCATCTGCCTCCAAGAAGATGGTCTCCTACCGCAGTCTGGGAGATAATACATACGAATTGCTTGGTAGAAGCAGCGAGGTTGAACTTTGGATCTCCAATGCGGTCGAACCTGAGGGCCACATTGTTAATAGCCCTAGCCGAACAGGCCGAGACAGATCTAAACACGCACCGCGAAAAATCATTCCCTTGTACATAGACATCGTATATATGAAGCGCAAAAAAGTAGGACAGTCCCACCATCGTTGTTTGCAATGATATGTTCTCGTCAGCATCGTATGAAAAACGTCGGCAAGCAGATCCGTCCACAGTCTTCCGCCGGGAGGGGGGGGGTTCTCCTCTGCAGCGGGAAACCATATAGCAAGTAACAAGGGGAAACTTCACTAGAGATAAGCACTGTTAGTTCAAATATTTTAACAGGAAAAACAGGGAGGGATAGGGATTACAGAGAATTCTCCGCACTATGGCCACTCATGGTCGACGATACATTTCGCGTCATTGAAGCTGTGATTTTGAAAATCGAGTATTTCAAGATAAAGTATACATGTTGATCATTAGAAGAGGTGTCAATGAAGGAGAGAACATATATATAAAGATAGTCAAGTGACAGGTTGAAACGTTCAGTAAAAACCAAAAAAAACATAGGATATGGATTGAGGAAGAAGACGGCGATACTTATGCCCTGGTGATGGTACCGCAGTGAATCTGTCAGATCTTAGAACTTTCCGTGATCAGAGACATGCAAACGACTACTTTAGAAAAATGTAGGTACAGACTGGACATGCATGACTAGTCAGACATGGCAGTGCCGGACCGCAGTGACATAATACCTGGCAATGAAGGTATAAGAATTGATAAAGTGGGTATCCATTCTAGGCAAAACTAACTATTAAGAATAATGCATAACAGAATTGCTTGCACTTGAACAGTGACTGCGCCATCCAAGAGATAAGCATATACATAGGGATAGTCGCCAAGCACAGCAAACAAAAGTCATTACGGCGTCATCTTCCAAGTCTCCCAATCATATCTACAAAGAAGCTATCGAGCGCTCAATCGATTGAAAGTCCTGGCCAGCATCAAGTGGTCGTCGTATCATATCGTTAGGTGGCACGGTCTAGCTTCGCATTCCTCGCACCGAGTAGAAATTGTTCTGGTTGATATGCTTTGCTTTGCCGGTCTTCTCGTCAAAGATGGAGCAACCGTGTAAAGCAGCGTAAGGTGGTGTATACACTGTAACAATCAGCACCGGACAGAATATGGATAGGGAAACAATACTTACAGTGTAATGAGACAGCAAAGTTGTTCGGATCGGGGTTGGATATTTTGTGGAGACCCAACTGGGCCAGGTTAGTCTTGGAATAGAGATCAGTACTGCAGGAATACGCACCTCATCAGACATGTAGGTGACTTGGTCTTTGTGGTAAAGAGTCTCCCTCCTCACCTGTGGAGGTGATACTTGTCCGTGTTCGACCTTCTCCTGATCTGGCCACGAATAGAGGGTCTCCTGGAGAGTGCCTTTGAGGATCTACAAACGTCAGTTAGGTCACGGTGCTCCGACTTCAATAAGTGATGCCTACCTTCATGACACAGTGTGCATTGGCATGATCGTGGATCACACTGCTCTTCCCAGGACTCCAAACTAAGATAAGCTGGTAAAAGCGAGGCGTTAGAATGTGATCAAATGGTACAGCTGATCAAAGCACCCGGTGCTCAGGTCGCCAAGCGCCACTCACCAGGTTACTCTTCCCATTCCCCTCGTCAATGAGGTTCCTTGTATACGGCCGACTGTTATCCCCCAAAGCATATTGTGCCCATTCCTCCGAATTGGAGGCATAGTCCTCCATCAGGCGCTGGATGTCGAGTGGGTCGACATCATCCGAATCAAGTCCCGAGCTTGGCCCTAACGCGGCGCTAAGATCGTGGACGAGCTTCTCGAAAGCAGTATCTGGGGGAGGAGTAGGGTTCTGATTCGGGATGGAGGAAGGAGACACGGATCCGTTGCTGATGTAGGGCATGTTGATAGGCGATAACGGTTTCTGTAGGGGTTTGGTAGGTTCAAGTGTTTTGCGCAAGGTCGTATAGATGTTCGAGGTATTTATGTTTAAAGATAGAGTAGTACTTTAGGAGTGAGATCGCCGATAAACGCGGTCCGGGGTATATCGAGCAGAAAGACAGAAGGAAAGAAGGACTGCGAAGAGCCAGACCACAAGGTCAATTGCGCTTTATATCGAGGATCGAATTGCACATACGTCACACCGGTCCTTCCCCAGCAGTGATACAGACAAATGGATGCGGTGTAGGTTCTCCTGCGAGTATACAGATAAAAGAATGTAGGAGATGTAGCAGCAAGTATATCGCAAAAGTCCGATCAGGTCGGCGTCTTCAGGGGAGAGAACGGCGATTTCGCACGCCATCCGAAGATAAGCGATAAGGTGCCTAATGAGGCCTGAGGCGACAAGGCATGCACGCCACTCCGCCTGACTAAACCGGCGAATAGAAGTGGCGGCCACAATCAAAGTCTCCATATTCTTTTCGAAAACTGACGTACGGGCTCTGCGCAGCATTACAAGCCAGCTTTTGAAGAATCAAGACCTATCGCATCTTTTTATACGAGAGACAGAGGGTGACCCTCGTATCATACCGTCAAGATGTCGACCACTGTGGATAAGGTAGGTTGCTCACTCTTTTTCACCTCATCTTTTTTTTTTCAGTCGCCCAAATGTCGAAAAGCATTGCAAAACGAATTTGGCTAACATCATGTTCTCCTATAGATCAAGCAAATCGAGGACGAGGTTCGTGCCGGAGCAATTCGACCATTGCGCGCATAAGAATTTGCATACTAATTATTATGCAGATGGCTCGGACTCAAAAGAACAAGAACACCTCCTTCCACTTGGGTATGCGCGCACGGACGAAAAACAACCAAAATTGGATTGTGGCTGACAGCATGGTATAGGACAGTTGAAGGCTAAGCTGGCGAAGCTAAAGAGAGAACTCTTGACCCCGTCCGGAGGCGGCGGTGGAGGTGGCGGTACGTGCTTCTCATCGTGCATATTTGATATCATATGCTAACGGGCGCAATGCTCAGTTGGTTTCGATGTTGCCCGTACCGGTGTCGCGAGTGTGTACGTCATTCTTGAGATTCCCGCGCTAGTCGAACGAACGATATTGACTTTCGCAGTGGTTTCATCGGTTTCCCGTCCGTCGGAAAGAGTACTCTGATGAGTAGATTAACAGGCCAGCACTCCGAAGGTTCGTGCGAAATAACGGTAATTTCTGAATGAAAGTAGGGTTAGCTGACTAGGTCTTGCAGCTGCCGCCTATGAATTCACAACCTTGACTACCGTTCCCGGACAAGTGATGTATAATGGCGCCAAAATTCAGATTCTCGATCTTCCGGGTATTATTCAGGGTGCCAAGGATGGTAAAGGTCGTGGTCGTCAGGTTATTGCGGTGTCGAAGACGTGCAACCTTATCTTCATTGTCCTCGACGTCAACAAGCCTCTGGTCGACAAGAAGGTTATCGAAAACGAATTGGAAGGGTTCGGTATCCGTATCAACAAGCAGCCTCCCAACATCGTTTTCAAGAAGAAGGACAAGGGTGGTATCGCCATTACGAGCACTGTTCCATTGACCCATATTGATCACGACGTAAGTGGCTCCATTTTTGCGGGTTTTGCGGGTTTTGCAGCGGCTAATTCGCATTCTCACAGGAAATTAAAGCTGTCATGAACGAATATAAGATTTCCTCGGCCGATATCTCCATTCGTTGCGACGCCACCATTGACGACCTGATTGATGTCCTGGAAGCCAAGAACCGAAGCTACATCCCCGTCATTTATGCGTTGAACAAGATTGACTCCATCACAATCGAGGAGCTGGATCTTCTTTATCGTATTCCGAACGCCTGTCCCATCAGTTCCGAGCACGGCTGGAACGTCGATGAATTGTTGGAACAGATGTGGGAGAAGCTGAACTTGCGGAGAATTTACACCAAGCCCAAGGGCAAGACACCGGATTACACGGCACCCGTTGTGCTTCGGGCCAATGCTTGCACAGTCGAAGACTTCGTACGTACCTTGCGGTTTGGGGAGTCTTAGTTATGAGTAATACTGACTATGTGCTAGTGTAATTCCATTCATCGGTCGATCAAGGAACAGTTCAAGCAAGCGATTGTGTACGGACGCTCGGTCAAGCACCAACCGCAGCGTGTCGGACTTACGCACGAGCTTGCTGATGAGGATATCGGTGGGTAGCCCCATACATGAGACTTGAAACAGACGATACTAACTGGCTACAGTGTCGATTATCAAGCGGTAAACGGAGACCCCGAAATCGACCTTCCAAAGCCCGGAGAGAGCCGTGGGCCAATCGCGCTCTAGGGAGATTCTCCGGGGAACCCGTGCTAGTGTGTCTCGCGGGATATATTCTTCTACCAACCTCAGCACCCAGCAAGCCCGGCTCTTGTGCGATTGATCTCGGCGAGAAAGAAAGTGCGATAGAGTTCGATGGAGGGGCACAGGGAGAGTTATCAATGCATCCAGTAACAAGCTGGCGTTGCATGGTTACTTGTTCGGGATAGGGATGATTTGAAATGATGATTGAGTTAACTTGTATGTACTTATGTCCAGTCGTCTTTTAGTCGTAACGTCCCTTTTATTTGTCCGAGGGACTGGCGTGTTTTCCTTTGAGGTCATCTGAAGAACCAGATGACTTTTCCATTTCCATATATAGCTTCCAAACGAAAACGAGAAACAAAAGTTCTGAAAATCAATTGGATCCATCTGCTACTCCATACAAGCACTCCGTACGATTTCTCCTTGTCCAGACTCAGCCTCGTCCATGCAAGAAAAGGGGAAAAAAGGAAGGGGCCCTAAATCTAGACCGGGTCCATCATCAACGGTTGTATTGGTATGTCTGATCCTGACGCGTAGGTTTCGATTTCTCGATCGGGGATTCGGGGCAGGTCCGTCGTGCCCTCGGCGTCCATATTGCAATAACACCTAGGACACTCGAAATCTGTGCGAGGATCGAGGACAGGATTGGCTCTTGTGTAATCATTGTGTAATACACGGCTTGCCAGTGGTAGTAATACTTGATAAGTTGTAGTACTTGGTACTATTAGTAGTAATATGTATGAGAAAAAGTAGCAGGGTTAGTTAGGGGTCAGTGAGAACATAGCATAACTCCTTGGTCGAGTCCTATGAACAGATACTACTCCGTTATAACATCCCTAACTATAATCCTCCAAGTAAGATCAATCAATGGCCTGACTGACCTGCCTTGATTAACACGGCGCATCATTAAGAAGCGGCCTATGCGGGCTTGAGAGCTGTCAGGAAGTGAACTATTGGCGGTTTAGTAGGTTATCTAGATGATCCTATTCTTAATAGGCAGTAGTACTCGTACAGATCCTGTTCTGTGTTGGTATGTACTTGTACCAGTATGTACCAGTATCGTACGAGTAGTTACAAGTATGTACTGTACAGACGGAGCTGTGCGGAGATATAACTGAGCATCATCCGCAATACGCCGATCTACCCGAAGGATAATCGCACGGAATTCCTGTACTTGTACATGTACACAATGGTAGTGATCCTGGTGAGTATGTACTCGTATTTACTCCATACTTGTATAATTACAAGGTGTATCATGCTAATGCACAGCCTCTTTACCTGGATTATTTGTAAATAAATGGTTTAATGCAATGCACTGCAATGTAATGCAACCTCCATTGACCTATACCAAACCATGCTTGATTTAATATAATAACACGCACTAATATATTATGCCGGAATCGATCAATCAGATTTCATTTCCAGGAAGGAATTTCTATATAGAGCCCTGCAGAATTGGAATTATGAAAATTCTTTCTCATGTCAGGTGACTGTCATGGCACCGATGCCGGGTGCTTGCGAAATTGCATTGCCCTTTATGGAGTCGGCTGCTGCGATGCGATCATAGTGCTTATTTTACAGTACTCGCCTGTACTTTGTACTCGTGTGTGCTTGTATTTGTTTTCCTCCGTACTCGGCCTTTTCTCTCTTTTTTACTCTTTCGTTCGCTTAATGAATGCAACTATTAGTTTGCCAGCTAAGAGATATGATAAAACTTTCTTTTTCGGCATACCCGTGACTTACGCATCGGCAGTATGGACAACTCCGCGAAGATCGTCCAGCAAAGGCCACCAAACTCACAGAGCGACTCCTCTTCATCTTAAAACGTCAGTAAGTACAAATACGGTGTACGTATGGTACAGAGTACGGGTACCCGATTTGAGATTCACTCTGCAGTCTCAAGGTTGAGACGGAGCTAATCTCTCCGGATATCGTGATCTGATCTCTCGTCGTTCATGATTTGTTTTGTTGGCTACGCCCGTCGATACGTAGAAAATGAAGAAAGTAGATGAATATCGCAAGTCCGAGACTGCCGACGGAAGAAGCAATACTATTGCAACAACCTTGATACTCTGCTGATACAGAGTAGGACAGGGTATATGGCTATTTTACCCTAACCGACGACCGACGTGACTATCTATGCATATCAGTCTACCCAACCTCAAGGGAAAAAAATTATTTCTGCAGTAAGCCCAGCGTACCTGACAGCTATGCTTGAATAAATGCCATATGCGGTATTACTGTACTACGTACTTGTGACCTGCTTGTTCGGGGAAATGGTTTTTGCATTTGCATTGCGGGGGGTGGATTTGGAATACATGAAAGGGCGGAAAGTGTGTGGACGGCACCTCCATATTTAGTTGTAAATAGGAAGGGATCCTCAATTCTTGATGTCACTTTGAGAAGAAAAGATTGATCATGTCAATAACGGGGCAAGGATGGAGAGGAGGGAAAAAAAAAAGAGTAGTGCATCATCCGACATTCTTCCTTCTGGCGCTCCCGGCGGATAAGACAGCTATTCTTTCTTCCAATGCTCCTGATGCTTGCTTTTCTTTATTCTTCTTTTTTCTGATCCCTAACCCCCGTATTCTTATCAATCTTCATTTCATATACAAGTTAACACTCAACTGCTAGTCGATCAATTGAACTGAATCACAACATCTTAACATCTGGTCAATACTACTAAGTTTTAGATACGTAATACGCCAGAGGGCCTCGTGGCAGTCCGAACAGCGGGGCGATCACGTTTTCGCGTATTACCCGACTGGTGCTAGTCTTATTTTGAGTAAGGCTGTACATGCATGATGAGCGTGCAGGGTACAGAGTAGTAGCTCGAGTATCTCGAATCTGCACATCGCAATGAATACTCTCTTTGCTTTGACTGCAAGTAGAAGTATGTAAAGGAGTAAAACTCCTACTCAAAACAGGAGGACTATACAACTCCTTCCACATAGAGAATACTGCGAGAAGAATGACCAATTCCGCCAACCAATCAAGCCCCCAAGCTCGATCTGCTTAAGTTGCGGGCAGAGTCAAAGTAAATCTCTCCTTTCTCGATATTAACCGGACATATAGTACGCACATACAGACTATGACTGGGTTACGGTGCCGGGCCGTGTTGTGGGCTCTAGTGGGGTTTGCACAAGTGGGGTGGGGCACTGGCACCCGGGGGTCCTAGCTTCTCTAGTCTGGGTAATTTTACCGCTATGTATTACAGTTATAGCCGTTTATGGCCCGTGATTGGTGGTGCTGGTCTACATCAATGTAACAAGAACGAAAATGAAATCATGATGGCGGTGGTGATTGGTTGGAGGCTATCTAGGACTGTCATTTGCGTTACAAAGTACATGCAGATCGGCTGACGAGTTGAGTCTATGGTTATGTACAAGTATTCAGCGAGCATGTGTACTCTATACTCCGTACTTGTATGCCAATGTCAGATTCAACGTACTCGGATTATTGTGCTCATTTCCGATACAGATCCGGAAGACGAAGATCTACATGATGCTGAATTCATTTCGAATACGGATATCCTCCGTTCTCCTTCCCCTGATCTGTCTTCACATGGCGGAGAGTACGGCTACAAGTACGGCAACCGTTGTGGCTGGCTAGGTCAGGATGTCATGCGCCTTTAGGTTCAGCGGGTTCACCGATCCGCTCTCCGTCCGCATATCCAACAGCATCTTGGCTTGCTGGAGATTTCCCCGTCCGGCAACGGAGGATCGCGGCTTGAACGGGTTAATTGGTTCGTTTGTGAAGAATCTGTCAGTAGCCCCAAGTTACTCAGTAGCTAATAAAAAAAAGACTCGGACCTCAATGCTTCACTTGACTCGTTGCTTTTTTTTTCTCTTTGAAGAGTTTTCAAGGTTCCGCTCCACTAAGATCGGGTATCCATTGACTATTGAGTCGCCTACCCAATTCATTCCGTTCATTTTATTCCATCCATTGTCTGATTCTCCTTCTCTTTACTCTTAATACTATATGGGAGTACTCGAACAGGGTCTTACAGATCCCGATAATACCAGACTAGTCCATCTCAGTCAAGTATGCAATTCGTGTTCTGATTGGATTAGACCTCTTCAACCTAAAAAATACCCTGGTCCTCTCCCCAATCTACACCCTGGCCAATCAGTGCCTGTATCGCCAATCTTTTCTGCTCTGCTCGATTTTTGTGTCTTTTTTCTTTTTGGTACCGTGCTGTCATGTACAGTACTGTCTCATATGCCTGTATGTATTACCGTATCAGAGCATAAGTCGCAACACTGCAGACAATTCCTTCTCCATCCTGTGCCTACTTCGTACCAAGCACTGGCCTAACTCGTACTGGCCTCTGATCACCATACAAAATACCATACATCATCCTGGTATAGATACATACAGATACGTACCGCACGCCCCGCCGAGTCGTGCTGCTTGCTCCCCTTCTTTTTCGCCTCCGATTTCTTTTCCTGTAGGCCCTTTTGTATAGTTACATCCTTCCTCCGCTCTTCTTTTCTCTTACTTTCTCTTTTTTACCTCTCTTCCTCTCAGCTGCAGTGGACTATTTTCACGGGATTCAATCCATCTGTAATCCTTCCAAGATCGGTGGACTTTGTGGATTCCTTCCTGCATCTTTACTCTCTCATTGCTTGCTTGAATATGCATCTTGGTCTGTCCGCTGCAGTGTAAAGCTTTACATCAATTTTTTTTTCCCCATCCTGCTCACTGGCCTTGAATAACCCCCTTTCCTCCTTGATTGCTCCCAACTCTTTGTCCGACTTCTTCACAACTCCCGGCGACTTTTCTCTCAAAGAAAGAAACAACAAACAATGGACACAGACCGCCACCACCAAGGGTCAAATATTAACAGCAACAGCAACAGCGGCAACGGCAACAACTTCGGCCCTCCCTCTTGGATGGAAGTCGGAGACATGAATTCTTCCCAGCACTCGCCCACCCTCCCCGATTTCCACAGCATAGGCTATGGCTCTCACCCCATTATGCCCTTGGACTCATCCTACGGCCTGTCAATACCTCCGCCCTACGCCTCGCTGCCATTGACCGTCCCGTCGCACCAATGGCCCAGCTTGATCGCAACGCAATCGCACTTCCCGGATTCTGGTCTGTCGTCGCATGCTCAGCTTCCTGGTGTTTCTCAGGTTGCGCCTCAGCAGTCGGGACGTAAGTCGTCGACTAGTAGTGCGGCGCCGCGGAGGACGCTTACGGATGAGGACCGTCGACGGATGTGTCTTTATCATGAGGAGCATAAGACGGCGAAGCAGACGGACATTGGAGGTAAGCTTGACGACTTTCTTGTTACTGAACTTTGACTAACATTATAACCAGCGTTGTTTGGTGTGGAAAGAAGGTAGAGTCATCTTCCGCTTTTCAAAGAGAAGCACATGATCTAACATTAGGTTTCAAGTACGGTTTCCAAGGTTCTGCGCCAAAAGGAGAAGTACCTGAATGCAGAAGATACAACGCGATCTCCCATTAAACGGGCCAAAGGGAGGGTCCCTGACATCGAGAAAGCCCTATCCAACTGGGCCCGGAATTATCAAAAGCAAGGTTTCGCTCTGACTGATGGGCAAATCCGGGAGAAAGCCATGTTCTTCGCAAGCACCTGTGGTAGCCCTGATGGGAAAGAGAAGGTCTTGACCACGCGCTGGCTGGAGAAATTCAAGCAAAAGCATGCTCTCGGTTCCAAGTCTCGAAAGAGCTCCTTTGCTAGCGCCAAGAGTGACTCGACCAGTCCAACCCGTCTCAGCATCAACTCAGCATTGGCGTCTGCCGTGCAGTCCCCTACTTTGATTTCTCCCACCTCGCCCACCGGGTTCATCTCACCTACATCCTTGTCTCCCACTCAGAGTCATGAGAACATCAAGACGAACCTGGCAGAGAGCCTGGCCGATTTGGCAGAATACCAGCGAAACAACAAGGCCATGACTTCCCCAGATACCACTGCATCTTCCCTCTCGCCTGGCGTGACTAGCCCAACGTCCTTGATGTCGGACCCATTTTCCTCTGCCGCGGATGCCAACAAACCAAGGAGCGAAACCTTTCCCTTCGGCACAGTAGATCCTAACATGATATCCGAGCAGCAGCAGCAGCACCAACAGTCATCTCTCGAACAACCTCAGCCCCATCCGCTGTCTCTCCCCATTCTCGAATCGCCTTTCGAAGAGCACAACACAAACAATGTCACAGACCTTTCAAATACAGTCAAGCGCAACCGCAGTCACCCTGAAATCAAAGCCAGACCGATTTATCCGGCCATTTATTCCAAATCAGCCACCGTTTCGCCAATCAGTCCTCCCGGGTCTCCTACACAGGACGAAGCGCGGCAGGCTTTAGAGCTGGTTATGAACTACTTCCAGCAACAACCGACAGGGCTGTGTGCGCAGGAATACTTTACTATGGGAAAGTTGATGGAACGACTAGACTTGGCTAAGAATCAGTCCCATATGCTTCCCGGTGGATTCACTCGGATTGAAGAACATGATGATCCGACCTCCCAAATGAATAGGAAGAGGAGCATCCATGGTCTCGTTTAGGGCCGGTACCTAAAATTGCATTTTCTCCCATATTTGCTGGTGTTCGCTTTGGTTCTCAATTTGTGTTTTTATGGTTTTATTCGGTTTATTATTCCCCATTCCCGTTCTGTTCTGTTTTGTGTACGCGTATATACATACGCCTTCTGCGAAGGCCTTCCATTTGTTACTTTCTCTCCACCCTGTTTCTTACCATACTTTACACACTTCAATTCTCCTATTACGTCTCTGTCTCTACATACGCAGCCCCGTCTCTTTAAAAGCAATCAACAAAACGAACGACAGCCGTTGGATCCAACCTTTCGGGGAACCGCAGAAAGAACTGCCCGAAACCTGATCTTCCCGTGCTAATGCAAATGCGATATCCCACCCCCAAAAGTGCGCAACCAAGTCATCATTCCCGATAATGCTCGACTTATGGATTGGGACTACATACGGGGCGTCATATTCTCGAAGGTTAAACGGCTGACTCGGCGGCGACTCGAATATGATACTCGATTCGTTCTTCTAAAACATTCTGACATTCTGCCGATGCTCTGCCTGTTAATTGGGGCTGGGGCTGATTTGCATATAGTGTCTTTTGCTTACAATTTTTTTTTTTACTTTTCCTATGTTTGTTTTGAATAACATTTTTTATACTTCACATTGTTTGATTTCGGTTCGGGGTTTGAACCACGGATGAATTGATGGACCCGATAATCGTGTACGGATATGGAATATGGATATGGATGGATACCCTTGATGGGACGAAAATGAAAAGCAAAATCGATATGGAGGCTTTTTTTTTTTTTTTTTGCGCCCTTGTCTTTCATTTCATCATCATATTAATTTCTTATTTCACACCGCTTGTTTGTCTATGTTGATAACGAAAGCGCAGGCGCAAAGCGAAGCGAAAAGAATAATTTCTTTTTCTCGTATCGTTCTTTTTGCCCCTCATGTCGGCCACCGAGTCTACTTATTATTATTATATACTAGGGAGCGCGAGCACTTAATCTACATAATCAATATCGAACTATTCAAATTGAATTCTTTGCTCAAGTAAATCATAATCTTCCGGAACCGAACGTGCCTTAAATAGAGATGAGATAGTTCCCTGCCCTAAGCACCGCACCGCATCCCAATCCAATCCCAGCCCCAATAAAACGTACCCTGCTAGCTTCATTCCTTATGCATTCCTTCGAGGGCACCCCGCAGATACCTGATATCTCCCCTGACACTACTGGAGTACAGCGATTTCAATATAATAATCCCCTATACGGAATATAGTGCCTGCTTATGGTCATTTTTAGATGTTGTGGAGACCATCTCCGCCACAATCCAAAAGAAATTTCTGCGGTCTTAAACCCATCTAAATTTGCTTCCGGGGGTTCTTCTCAATGAGTAGTATTTGCTAGTGCTAGAATCTGTGATTAAAATTCGGAATTTTATTTTTTGGTTCTATCATCAACGGTAATTTTGATGCTCTACAAACTCCCTTCACTGATCACCTTCTCATGTACTTGGAAAGAACAAAGTCTAGAAACCAACTTTTCTACCATGGTATGCTGACTCCGGACATGATATCATGAAATTGCACTTTGAGAAACATTGACTGCCTTTCGACCATCAACTTCCTGCATCCTCCTTAGATAGTAATCACCTCGGGTTTCATGTTTAGATATTCTTTAAACAGAATATTCTAAATTCCCTCCTCGATGCTCTCCTCTTTTGCCGTCAACAAACCGCGAGATATACGCTGTACATCGAGTTTGTCAAGACAACCAACCTGACCGAACAGAAGCCCTGACCTCTGGTTGGGCATGATTTCCCCAGGAACAATGAGTGCGATAATTTCCTGTTACCATAGCATTCGTGAATGCGAAATCATGGCTTACTTGCAAATGTCATAATTTCTTTTTCTTCGTCAACTTTTTTATACGGATCATGAAGAGGGAATTCAGATGTTGTTTGAAGGAATCAGGCAGAAGATCGTCCGTTATCAAACTTGCTAGCTGACGAAAAAGATTGGAAGGGCGCAGAGTTCTCTCTTCGTCGGGTCGGTTCATTTTACTGGGATAATATTAATACAAGCTGGGACTCGGGGGAGGAACTTGGCTTTCGTTTGCGGAAGTCCAGCGTTGATGTCATGTCGATGCAGCGGTAGGGAACAGCAGTGTTTACTAAGGAACAAACAGAATGGACAACAATAATGCGCTGTATGGGCATTTCTATAAACAGAGAACCTCAACATAATCAAACATTAGAAAAAGAAATCCCCCGATCCTCCAGCAACTCCCCAACAGACCGCTCACCCAACTCAGGCACAAGCCTGACCAGAACAGTCTCAATAATCGAATACACAAGATGCTTATTACAGTACTCATCTTCCAGCAAATCAAGCAATTCGTTTTCAATGGCCGCAACGAGAACCGCGTCTTCGTCTTCTTCTGCCCCATGTTCTCGATCAGCACCGGATCCACCAGCTGTTGGCCCTGACTCTGGCCGCTTCTGCGAGTCATTCGTAATGTTATAGTGCCCACTATAACCGTTATTATAGCCGTGGCCGTTAAGTTGCTCGTTACTATCAATCGAGATGATATGACGGTTGTTATTATTACTACTATTGTGCGCAGCACCAAATAATCGCCGCGCAACCGGCCGCGGAATCAATGCCAAGATATTGACCGCACAATGTCGCCTGATATCAGCGATTTCCGGTGCTGATGGGCCAGTGTTTTCGGCCGACGACGTATTCGCGTTCCCTGTGTTAGTAATGTTGGTATTGCCGCCCTCCGCTGCAGATGACGTAGGGGTATGCATTGGTAACGGGGTTTGAACTGCTCGACCAGGCTCTGCTCCCTGCGGCGCAGGAACATTTACTGGAAAAAGCGCCGTCCTCGACGCGAGAAGCAGACGGGGCAACAGAGCGGGGGTAAACACATAGTCTTGAATGGTCTCATACAGGAACCTAATGCGCATTGGTATGATTAGCAAGCAAAAAAAAAAAAAAATGAAATATCATTGAATAGTAAGTCGACGGCGAAAATGAACTGCGCCAATGGAGACGGTGTGGTAAATCGATCGAGAGCGGTACTTTAGCCCCGGAGGTGGAGATGGCGAGGGCGGCTCGACATGCATTTTTCTCACTCGGGCATGAGCGAAAAAAAAGATTATTGTGAGCACGGAGCTAGTGAGATCTGCTTGGCCAGACCTCCACGAACTCTCAGCCAATAATAACGGCGAGAGTAGATGCTCCAATAACTGGAGATGACGAAATCAAGGCGGATCGACCGCATTGTTTGTAATGTATGGCCCGGAAACTCTTCGGTCAGAAGAGAGGGCATCAATAGTAGTGATGCATATAGCCGAAGACAGTTTAGTGAGCCTTGACGGGGCTTCAGGTTAGACCGGAATCCCAAAAAAGCCCTGTACGGCAGGAAATTCGCTGATTGGCTGGTTGGTGCGAAAAGACCATTTTCGGCCCTATCACGGCAAAAATTTTGCAAGTTGCATGGCCGTTTGCCCGCTGATGCGTGGGTGATCGTCGCCAGTCATTTTATGTATCATCCTGGCCTGCGCTGACCGTATGGATGTCTGTGTGTATATGTGGCAGGATTGAGAAAGAAAAGAGATTTTCCATTTGTCTTTGTGTGTGGATTTTGGGCATCCATTGTGCGCCAATCGAAGCCCTGAAGACCAGGAAGCGAGATTTACCCAGGGAAAGTTGCACTGGGAAAGACAAAGCGAAAGGGAACTTGGAGAAAGAGGCGGCAAGGGCCGGTCCAGGCCAGGTATGACCGCATTATCCACACAGACAAAAAGAGCGACAATCGGGGAAAGGTTGGAGAAGTCGAAATGGGTTGATTGACAGGGGCCCCGTCTTTGTGCTCAAACTGGAGTTCGGTCTGTCCGACACAATCGGGGAGCAGAACAGACAATGACGGAAAGCCCGAATGGTAATTACTGGTATCGTTACCAGTAAGTTACTGACCATACGAGTACAGTATCATAACAGTACGCGCCGGTCACAAACGGTGTGGCCAATGAGCGTGCTCACATTCCTGACGCCCGGGATCAACCGTGCAGTCATGGTCAGATCAAGTGACCGACGCCATATGCGAGCAATGCAGCCATCTCCTGCAGCCGTCTGGGATGTCTTCTTGCTTGGAGGAGACAAAGGGCGCACTTGACAGCGCCGTGTAGATCATGGGTTCGGATGACGAACCGTACCGCTGCTCCACCGCCGAGTGAGAGGAATGAAAGGTAGATAAAGAGAAAAGGCAATGGTTGGTTGAGAAGGACTGGACAAAATTCGGAAGGTCACTAGGGCAAAAAAAGTACTCACCTATCAAGGACACTGTCAGCATCTCCTAATCTCCCTGGACCCGCCAGTACCAGATGTTGAAAGAGCGCCAAAAGCCCTCCCAACCATGGCATCCGTTGGGGCACTGCCAATAGTTCCGAGACCATGCTAAACAGTCGAAAGTCTAGTACCGGACGCTGATTGACTGGACTGGCAGCCGCGCTTGGAGGGTAAGTATTCGTTACACGCGAAGTAGTGGATTGAGGTCGTGATGCAACGCGAAATAACCCCGTCACAATAAAATGTAGAGCAAGAAATGTTACGTAGACGTATTGAAGGACACTCCACATCCACACGGAGATTCGCGATTGAGACATGTATGACGAATCGTGGTCTCCTTCCTCAGTCGAGAGTAAGCCGAATTTCCTCAATCGGTCCTCTGGCTGTCCTGTCTTGTTCTTGTCGTCATGGCGGGGCTTCTGCTGACTGACTTCAACAAGTTTCGCAATTGTCTTCCACAAGAACCATCCCTCGCATATTCTTCCACTGACTTCTGTTCCCAAGATGAGATCCGCCAGAAGGTCACCTAGCAAGGTGCGCAAACAGCTATTTTCAAGGTCTTCCGTGGGAAGGAGAACTGCCAGCGTTCCGTACACCAGTAATTGTCGGTATGTTGATTCATTTTCACGTTGCTCAGCAATACTCTGAGGCTGAGCAGGGTCCGGAATGGGCGAGAGGCCCGGGTGTGGTTTCAATGCATGATACATCGTGCGGGTCGATGTTGGCAATCCAGAGAGGGTCGATTGTTGTTTAGCCAGCCGGTATGCTACAGGTTTTGCGCGCAGTTAGTATTCTGTTCAATGTCACAAAATAGATCTAGCAATCACTTAACAAAGAAATGTTATGCTTACAGGCTAAATGTGCTTCGACAAGAGCAGGAATCTCATCCAGAACCAGCTGGGGAACATCAGTCCGTCGCATCCTCTGCTCGAGTGCACGCGTACAATGCGCAATGACCTGGAGAAGTTCATTGACAAAAATCTGATCGGACGTAATCTTCGAATACCACGAATAAACGAATTCCTTGACAATGATAGCGATAAGGGCGTAGAGCTGATGGTCTACGTCGTTGGAGCTCGTGAGGGGAGGCAAAAGCTCCTCCAAGGACGAAGAGCTGTTCGCCTGGGGACAAAGAACACGACGGATGAGTGTTGTGGTCGCTTTGTCGCTGATTGTATCTAAATTTTCATCACGGCTTGAGTTATACTTTGAAAGAAGTGGTCGGGAGAAGGTTTGAGGGGATGGCTGCGCAGTCGAGGATGCAGGTCGGGCCGCCCATTTGGAGCTGGAGGTCGTCGGGCCAGCTTTGAGATGCGACAGCGGGTGTAGACCAGGGCGATGAGAGTCGCTGGTCATCTCATCGTAGTATATGCAACTCCCAGAAAATAAAATTACATACGGTGAGGAACGTTTGAGACAAGAAAGAGTTGGAGTTGATCAACGACGACGGATAGGATGACGATATTGTCCAAATACAGTAATTAGGGCATAGGGCTCTGAGCTGGAAATCGATAAGGCTTATCAGGACTCCCCCTCATGCATAGATAAATAAAGAGTCATAGGCCATCCTTCAACAAGTGGGAAATAAAATACTGCCCATCAAGGACTTCATCATGGCAGAGGCACCTACCCCGATTCCCCTTTGGTTGGATTGCGATCCTGGTTCGTAGGGCCTTCTACCTTCAAGCTAACCGCGGAACTGACAGCGTCGTTCTAGGTCACGATGTGAGTCTCCTATCTTCCGGTATATGGGCGCGTACGGCTAGTTCTTAACAACAGAGCTCTCTGTTCTATAGGACGCATTTGCAATCCTTATTGCCGCCCATAACCCGTACTTGAACCTCCTGGGCATCACAACTATCCATGGCAATGCATCTTTGGAGAACACCACGGCCAACGCTGGTAGCATTCTCGAAGCCATTGGCCGTCCAGAAATCCCCGTCTATCCAGGCAGTAAGAAGCCTTTCTGTCGACCTGCTATCCATGCTCCAAACATTCACGGTAGGAAAATCTGGTCCATCTCGGCTCATCGGCTGTTGACTAACGTTGTTTAGGCGACTCTGGCCTCGATGGCACGGATCTTTTGCCAAAGGCTACGGTGCCACCGATCACGGACAAGAACCCCATACTTGCCATGCGTGATGCGCTTCTCGCGCAGCCCAAGGGAACTCCCTGGGTGGTCGCAACTGGAACCCTTACTAACGTCGCCCTTCTTTTTGCGACATTCCCCGAAGTGGCAGAGCATATTCAAGGTCTGACTATTATGGGAGGTGGGGTTGGGAATGGATTCACCAGTGCTCCCATGAGCAGATTGCCGGGAGAGCATACAAGGATCGGGAACATTACCCCATATGCGGAGTTCAATATCTACGTACTTACTGCTCTTTCCATCCCCTCCCGCCAGTCACTAACGTTGCGATGTAGTGTGATCCGGAGGCTTCCCAGTCCATCTTCACCAACCCCATCGTAGCTCCCAAGACCGCTATTATGGCTCTCGACCTGACACACCAGGTCCTCGCTTCTCCCACTGTGCAATCACGCGTCCTACATGGATCGGACGATCCATCAGCGCCCCCAACCGTTCTTCGTCGACTCTACCATGATCTCCTCGTCTTTTTCGCCGCGACCTACGACACTGTGTTTGGTCTGAGTTCAGGACCACCGCTACACGACCCTCTTGCTGTTGCTGCGGTCTTGTCAAACTTCAACCCTGTCTTTGCAAGCCTGCATCCGGACAAGGTTATCATGTTCGACGACAACGGTGGAGAGCGGTTTTCCGTTCAGATCGTGACGGATGGGCTTCATGGGACAGATGTGGCCATCACGGGTGAACTTGGTCGCTCTATTGCTGCGCCTGCGGAAGTGAAGGGAGTTGCTATCCCGAGAGGAGTGGACTTGGATGCTTTTTGGAATCTGATTCTGGAGTGTCTCCAGCGGGCAGATGATCACAACGCTGCCCGGAAGGCATGATTTATTAACCAGTACATAACATCTTCGTCAATATCTGATCACGATTACTATAGCTATAGTCTACCACTCCCTGATACTACCGTCAGGACCATAGAATTCCTTACACGGCCAAGGCTGCGTAGTCTGCGCAACACGCCGCACCGCCTCCTCATCAACCTCAATACCCAACCCAGGCGCCGTCAATGCCTCAATATACCCATCCTTGACCTCGAATACCGTGGCATCCTTCACATAACTCGTGATATCATACTCACCCGCCTCGAGGTTATAGTGCATACCAACACTCATCTCCTGAATGACAAAGTTCGGCGTATTTAGATCGCACTGAATACATGCAGCCAACGCAATAGGTCCCAACGGACAATGCGGTGCAATAGCAACATCATACGTCTCTGCCATAGACGCAATCCGTCGCATTTCCGAAATTCCACCACAGTGACTGATATCCGGTTGCAGGACATCAATGCTCGCATCCTCCAGGAACCGCTTCACGTCCCAGCGACTGTACAACCGCTCACCCAGAGCAATGGGGCACGAAACCTGAGTACTCAATAACTTGATCGCCTCAGGGTGTTCAGAAAGCAACGGTTCCTCAATAAACAGCGGCCGATGCGGCTCAAGCGCCTTCGCCAACTGCTTCGCCATGGGTTTATGCAAACGCCCGTGGAAATCCAGTGCCGCGTCCAGACCCAGCGCTTTAACGGTTTTTAGACGCTCAACGCTGGAATCCAGCGCGTGCGGAGAATCTAGCCAGTTTATGTCCTCGGTGGCGTTCATCTTGATGGCTTTGAAACCCTGCGCTAGGCGGGCCTTTCCCGCGGCCTCCACATCGGCTGGCCGGTCCCCGCCTATCCACGAGTAGACCGAGACCTTGGTGCGGAGTTTGCCACCCAGGAGCTGGTAGATCGGGACGCCTAGACGACGGCCCTTGAGATCCCAGAGGGCAATGTCGATGCCGGAGATGGCGGACATGAACACCGGACCGCCACGGTAGAAACCGAGACGCCAGACCATCTGCCAGATGTGCTCGATGTCGCTACCATATCAATTAGAATATGTCCATGCTTGAAGTTTGGTATTGAGGCTTACTCTGCTTCATAGCCTTGAAATCGCTTGCTCAATGAGTCGAGGGTTCCCTCAATGGCTTCAGTGTGCCCTTCGAGAGTACTCTCGCCCCATCCATACTGGCCCTCTTCATCAGTGACTTTAACGAAGAGCCATCTGGGGAGGACACGGAAGTATTCAATGGACTTGATTTTGGCCATGTTAAGTATACGGAGTATAGTAGTATTGATGCGGGGGAGACGAAGTTGAAGTCCGGGGCAGAACAGAGGAATCTGGGGTATCTTATATAGTACTCTCTATGTTAATATCGAAGAACCGGCGGAATGTCGGAGTTGCTCCGTTTTATGCGTTTATTCAGCCGAATTACCGACGTCTCATTCTATTCGTATAGAGTAGAGAATACCCCGATGCGTGGGATGTCATGAAGATGATAGTCATCGCGCATAAAGTCCAGTAATAATGACGAGTCTAATCAATTTCTGGCAAGTGTAGGATTATCCGTAAAAATGTAATAGCCTTGTTATCAGGACCCCTATACAACGACAAAGTGCACTTTGAATAGCTTCAAAACGTCCTATTCTGACCATGTCTGTTCTTGGCGCGCTCTCTCGCATTGCCACTCAACCTCAAAGTCCAATTCTTCTCTTTTCCGTCCCTTCTGCAACAATACCCAATTTAAAATATAACCAGGAGTTTAGCGACATCTCAAGTCATGTTTCTCGCAACTGCGGTGTATGCTTGTTATTATCAATCCGGCTGAGAGAAACTCTTCAATCGCCCACTTCCCATCAGCCGCCGTCCATCTGATCTTTCGAATTTCTCCTCCTCTATCTTCCTCTAACTCGTCCGCTTCTCCCTACATATTATCTATTTTCATCTTTTTTATTATACCGAATATTGTCGCAACTACCTATTATTATCGCATATCCTCTATCGCCGTCACCATCGCCATCGCCATCGCATGCCTCCGTCGCCACCAGACTCTTTCTCCGCTGGTTTACCTCCGCAGGAACAACATCGTAGAAGACGGCCATGCCTCCTGCCAACTCTCCATCGGTAAGGGCGCTTCACGATCCATATCCTTGTTCTGTCACTGTCTAAGCGACTTCTTATTTCTATTTGCCTGCGCGTTTATACATTGTTTCTGTTCCTTGCCCCTGACCATCTCCGCGAAATGCAGCAAGATCCCCCCGCTCTATCGCCCGCGGCTCCAGCGTCGTCGTCCTTGTCTTTCCAGCAGTCAAGCGCCGTTCCGATCCCTATCTCGACCCTCCCTGCTCCGACCGTCGATAACGATGCCCACGATGATAACGTGAGTTTTCTCCGGTCTCGCGTGCGCTCCTCCCCGGACTCTTCTTCCTCGCTAAGTCGCCAACGCCGACGGCGACAACAACAACAGCAGCAGCAACAGCAGAACATTTCTGAGTTTGATTCAGATCCCATGGATGTGGATGGTCCGCGGACATCGTCAGAGTTTGGCCGCCGGATACCTATCGTGCGACGCCAACAGGACGAATCGAGCCATGTGCCGAACTACGAAGGACGGAGCACGAACGTACGGTCGCTATATGGATGGGCCCCTGGGTCTGAGGAGGATGAGCAGGACGATGAACCGGCCTACGATCCGCTACCGGAGGGTTTTTCGTCGTGGTTTGGCCGGCTATCAGATCGCCAACCTGGGCATAGACACCATGCGCGAGATCGAGAGCGAGATTCTATCGTCGCTCGAACGTTTGCCGAGGGCGTTGCAGAAGGGGATCGCCACCGGATAGACCCATCCACGTCGATGGCAGAGGCTTTACTACAGTCTGTTAGACGACAACCACGCTTCTCACGGACTCGCACACTTCAAAACTATCTTCTTGATCGGGAACGAGCAGATCGGGATGCGGAGGGGAGTCGAGAACGCCAGGGACCGGCGCCGAGGGCATATCGATTTCTCCCCACCAGTCGCGAAACGCATCGAATCCTCTCACACAATGATCTGCGTGCGCGAGTCAGTGCCCACCGACAAATGCATCTAGATAACCCACCCAGCCCGCGGTTAACAGAGACGATCAAGTACCTTGAGCGCTTGCGGGATTCAAGCTCGCTCGAAGAGAGCGTTACTTCTGCAGCCGGGGGAGGGTTTACTCATTGGGCGTTGGATGATGACGACTTCATTCTGGACACAGGGTCAATAAACCCACCCCCTCATTGTTCATGGTTGAGGCCGGGAATGGTATTCTCAGGATCGCAGAAAGCAGCCGCCTCTGGACCCGGCACTCTCCTTCCGCAACGCGTATCCAGTCCTCCGCAATCCTCTTCGAATGACCCAGTCATTGTGAACGGTAGCAGCGAGAACAGCGGCCGCATAAACGTGTATACCACCAGCGGTCGTCGATATCTAGCCAACACCGTGTACGGTCTTGGGAATAGTAGAGATGAAAATTGGCCGGTGCGAGTCACGATCCATGATATCAATCACGAGGATATGACCTTGTCCGGGACAATGGAAGCCTACAATATTCCCGACAAGACCTCATCTTCTCAGGATGCACATATTGTCACCTTCCTGGAAGGCGAAATCATCGACTTCAATAAGCACACCCTCGAGACCAAAAACTTCAAAGCAGACGCAGAAATTGACAGCACATACTGGCGAGAACTGCAGCCATTTAAAAACCTAACAGACGAAGAAATGACCAGGAACCTCGTGAGCCGGAAGTGGATCACAGAGGAGTTGTCCAAAGGGTGGATCTTGATGCGTTGGAAGGGTATGTTTCCCTTTTCCCTTTTTTGTACTTCTACTCAAGATCTTCGGCGCTAATTATTTATGTCTTCTAGAACGCTGCTTCATCACCCCCACCGACTCCCGGCAAGGCCTCACGATCTTCGGATTCTACTACATCTCACTCTGTCGGGAGACCGGCCACATCGAGGGCCTTTACTATGATCCCGGAAGCTCACCGTATCAGCAATTATCTCTGAAACCAGAGGACACCAAGATGGTGTTTCCGTCGTACCAGTTTCGATAACCACAACCTTATTCATATCTTTTCTTTCGCGTCCATATCCAGGCGTTCGTTACATGCCAGGACAGGCAGGGACTGGAGTTAGCCATTTTGCATATATCGGTGTTTTGTGTTGTATAGGTCCGTTCTTTCACATATTTGGTCGACTGGTAAAATAGTGTACTTTACGTTAGAATATACAGATCACTCTTTATACTTTCACTACAGCCATAGAACGCCTTGTTCGTTCATCACAAATGATTTGTTTTAAAGACATGCAATGCCACTCATCATGACACGCACAAAACCCAATGTTAGATAAGACGGGCTATAGACAAAACCAAACAGGACCGAGCCTGAAACTCAATTCATCCCAGTCCCATTCAACCCTATCATATTACCCATAACCCATCACATCATAATCCACCGAGTCACCGCCGAGCAAGCGAGGCGCTTACTGCTCAGTCTGGAAGTAGTTAAGGAGGACAGAGCGCTCCTGCGACTCCTCACCCCAGTCCTTGACGACAACGCAAGAGCAGTTGACAACCTTGCGGGCGTTACCCTCACGGTCGAGCTGGCCTGTGAACCTGTTAGCCCAATCTGTCCATGAAAAAAATTCACATATCGGAGATCTCAATCCTCTTCCAAAAGAGGAAAGGCGCACATACAAAGACCAACCCACTCGCCGAGCATCTTGCCATCGGGAACCTTGATCAAGGGGATCTTGTGCTCCGAGCAAAGAGCAACAACCAGCTTCTTGTAAGCCTCCTCCTCGCAGCCCTCGTTGAGCACACACATGTGCGCCTCGCGACGGTCAAGGGTCTTGGCGGCCTCACGGAGACCACGGGCGAGACCGTCGTGGATCAGCGAGATGCGAAGAACACCCTTGAGAGCGTCGAGGACGGACATCTGGCCGGAGGTGCCGGCATCAGCGCTGACCTCGACCTCGTCGGCGGCGACGGGGGGGTTGGATTGGGTCTCTTCTCCGTCCGACTGTTCAATTCATTACTGTGTTAGTTTCTTGTTTGGATTGAATTGGGATCGTGGGGTCGTGGCGTAGCGCACCATTTTGTCTGTAGTGTTGATTATTGTCGGATTTTCCTCAAAGAGTCGTGGTGGACAATGCTGAGGCTTTTGAGTCTGGTAGGCTGGAGAGTCGAAGCTATTTTTCTGACGATTTTTCCTCCGCTCGCTAAATTTCCGCCGCAATCGTGTGCCCTACTTATGTAATCACCACGTGATCGTGTTCGGTAGTACAACAGCTACTACGAAACATACAGAGTGATAGCAAATATTATGGATTGTCCTGAAACGAAGGCTATCCAATAATCGCTAGCCAAGAATCATCATCACATCAACAGCAGAGGTATCATAGTCATACAATCAAGGAAAGCAATCCAGCTGTACACCACGCAAAGCTATGCTCCATCACCGTCAATAAGATACTACTAAGAAAGCAAACGCCGAAGAATTAAACGTATGTACTTGGTCGTGCATGACCAAAGCCGTTAGGTAGGTTTCCGGTGCCGGCGGAAAGACCATTAACGTGCGGGGATTCCAAAACATGATGCCCGTTAGGCTGCGGCTTGGGCACTGGCTCTTCGGCCGAGGGCTCCTTGTCAATATGCATCCGGAGAAACTGAATGTCAAGTCCGTGGAGGTGCGGAATATGAGGAACGAGATCCATGAAGTCAGAAAGCTAGAATAACGTTAGTATCCAACATCCAAAAGTCACGAAAAACGGCGAGGTAATCTTACCTTAACCCAGAATACATGTTCCATTTCGAAGTACTTGGGTCGTGTCGCGCAATCCTTCTGCATTACCTGTCCCATGGAGACAGCTAGCTCGGTGTCATCCGCTGGAACCAGCATTCGTCGCGTGACACGCCAGAGGTTACCCTTTTGGGTCGGAGTCACGATGCGTTTCTCCCAGCTGACGTATTGAGATAGCTGAAGATCGTTCGTAGCCAGCAAAGGGGCGACCAGATAATTCGGAATCCATTTCTCGTTTGCCACGTCGGCCTCGCAGTTGGGATCAAGCTGTTTTGTTTGTGCTGTCACCAGGGGCATAAACCGCTTTAGCCAAGCATGGCTTTTCGCTCGGGGATCGTTGGACCCGACTAGATCAGCCGCAACCCGAAGCCTGTTGGGAAGAGCGTCTCGACGTCGTTGTTCCTGTTCCTCTTGTTCTCTGCGCAGTTTGACCATACGCAGTCTTTCATGTTCGAGTCGTTTTTGGCGGTCATCTTCCACTTGTTTGAGCCGTCGATGTTCGGCCTCCTTCCGTTTACGATCCTCTTCGGCCTTCTCGTGGGCAAGAGAAGCAGCACGTTCATCTTCTTCCGCCCTGGCTTGACGGGCTTGTTCCGCTTCGGCAGCACGTCGCTTTTCAGTTGCAACGCGCTCTTCTTCAGCTTTGATCTTCTCTGCCTGACGTTCGTCTTCCGCTTTGGCTTCTGTCTCCTTTGGCTTGACTGAGTCCTCCATGGGAATATCCTCCAAGTCACGAACGTCACGTCTGTCTCGTTCTTCTTTTACAACATTGCTGGGCGTTCTAGGGACGGCAACACCCTTCTGCGAGGCTGGACCTAGTTTCTGGGACGCAGCACGTCCATGTTCACGAGGCAGATCATCATCCTTTTCCTCGATACTCCTTGGGGGAGCATGAGACTTGGATACATCTGCTGGGACATCGTGACTTCTCTTGACGCCGCCGTTAGTGACGTTTGGCGCAGCATCCTCCGATAGAACGCGTCGCTTTTTCTTTTGGGTTTCAGGAGAATGTATTTCAACGTCTGTGGTATCTCGGGATCGTGGAGGGCTTTCGCTGGAGCGAATGCGCTTCAATGTCGGACCTCGCTTAGACGGTACAGCTTCAGAAGGCTTTGTTCCTTCCGGCCCAGAAGACATAGAATCCGATGAAAGCACGCTGAGCCGTCTCTGAGGTGGCCGTCCGGGGATGAGTCGTCTTCTTTTTGGCGGTTCGTCTCCACGGGATGTATTTCCAGATTCACCGTCTGTTGTTGATGATGTTCGTGGTTTCCGTCTGGGTGACTCTAACCGTCCATCGGTCTCGTTGTCGCTGCTATCTCTACGAGGGGCCTTGGAACGAGCAGCGGTCGATCTTTCCTTAGGGTGAGTAACACCGTCACGTCGTTTTTCCTTGAGATAAGAATCCCGGCGGGTAGGGCTCCCGGCCGGTCTCTTAGGCCGAGGAACGGGAGAACGCGACTCCCTGCGCGCGGGTCGCTTATTCTCTTTCCGTCGTGGCGACGAGAGATCAGGTTTGCGTGGTTTCCTTCTAGAGTATTCATCATAAGCGTCCCTCAAGAGCTCATACTCGTCCTCCCAGTTTTCCCCCTTGCGTTCTCTCGAAAGATCGAAATAGGTACTGTCCCGAAACAGGCGACGTGTTGGGTTAAAACCTGGCTGATCAAGAAGAAGCTTGATGACTTCCAAGTTACCACGCCCGATTGCAGCAAGCATTGGAGTGTTGTATCCTGACTTTTGACCGGTTGAGGTGACAGGGTTCGGATCAGGGTCTGCAAATCCCATTCCCAGCATTAGAGACAATACTTCATCGTGGCCACCCTTCGCGGCTGCAATCATGGACTCTGGATCCGCCTTCTGTCCCACATTGAGAATAGTAACGACCCCGGCCATGTCACCTTTCGCGGCAAACGCTTGGAGATTCTCCGAGGTGGGTTTTGTCCACAGCAAGTCGTTTCGGGTCGCTTCACTGCGAACAGTCCTCCGTTTAGTAGTGGAAGGGCCGCTGAAGAGTGGCGGACTCCGTCCTCCATGCACTGGCGGAGAGTCTCGAGGGCTGGTGGCAGAAGGACGCTGCGTTAGAGGATCCTTGCGTTCTTCCGATCGTCGGGTAGTTCGTGGTGTGGTTTTGGCTTCTGCAATTACCCGCCGAATCTCATCATATTCATCACAATCCGACGGAACCAGCTCGTATGGCTCATCGCCTTCTGCGTTGACCGTACGCGGGTTCGCTCCAGCATCTAGGAGAAGTTTGACCACATCCAAATGTCCATTCTCCACAGCATCAATCAACGGGGTATCCTTGTCGATATTCTTCGTGTCAATTTCACAGCCCACGCTAAGAAGGAATTCAACAATTGGTGCGCAACCCTCCAGAGCAGCAATCTGGAGCGGTGTGTTGCCTGCATTGTCGGCCACATTGAGATCCTCGGGGCGTTCTCCGTGTCGAGCAATTGCCGTTTCCAACTCCGACGCTGCGCAAGCACGTGCAAGTCGTGTCCGGCCATTTTGATCACGTTGCTTCTTCGGGCCCAGTGTCCTTGCGGGGGATGCTGAGGTGCCATCAAGCGATGTAAGTTTCCGAACATGAGCACTGGGCATGGGGGAACCGCTGGTAGAAGAAGAGACCGATTGCCGGTCCTCTGAGCCTTGTCTCGAAAAACCAGTCAGTGGGGTAGGTGCCTTCCTCTTCTTGGATGCCTCGCTCAGTTGAGGACCAGAGAGTGTCCGTTTATGAGAAGGGCGCACGGGCGAAATCGATCGGCCATTTGATGCTGGAGGTGGTAAGGAAATCCCATGGAGATCCCTAGCAACCGAACGGTTCTGACGCGCACGGTGACCATCCCTATCACCATCCACACTCTCGCTAAAGCTACGCTTCCGCGAAATCCGAGGTTTCTCGGTCCTAGGCACAGAGTCCTCACGGCTTGCTCGCAATGACTGGAGATCCTCGGGCTTCTCTGTCTTCACCGCGGAGGGGGATACTTCCCTGGCGACACGGGGACTCCGGGCGGGGCTCCTCGACCGGCGAGAGTCGAAATCGCGGGTGTCATGGGCATCATCGCCCAAGCGCTTCCTTTTCCTCACCTGTAAATCATTGGGCGGTAATTCACCCTCCTCGGGTTCTTCTAATTTGTCATTGCCATCATCACGTCGTTTCGGGTCATGTTTGATGTATTTCCGCCTCTTCTCCGGCGACACAGACTCACGGCCCGACTGGATTATGGTTTCCGCCTCCGAGTCAGCCTTTGGACTTAACGGCTGATTGACTTCGTCGGTAGAATCCACCTTGCTCTTGGGGGCGACATCCGGATCCTTGGATTGGAACGACTGTGGGTTCGCCTCCTTGGGAAATGAAGGACCAGAAGGGGACTGGTGATTATTCACGTTGTTTGCAAGAGCGCTTTGACCGGCATCCAGGGCAGCTGGTAGGGAAGAGATGGTGTCCACATCACTCATAGCGGTAACGGTCGAGTTCCGGGGGTTCTGCTCGTCATTTTGGGGGGCCGTGGCGGGCAGAAATAGTGGTCAGAAGCACCAGCAGAGATGCGCGGGCGCTGGTGCTCGACCACGCTTGTCGTACACGTGCTTTGGGTTTGGGATATGACGAAACAAAAATGGCAAAATTCGACAGATACGGCGTGAGAGCGTAACGAGGCACAGCAGAAGGTTGAACGGTACAAGTGTTCTAGGATATCGTGGTAAAAAGAGGTCAGAAGAATAACGGCGTCGTGGTAGTGATTTAGACGATGAGAACGGAAGGTTGAGGATGGACGAGAAGAAAGAGGAAGAAAGAAGAGGAGGAAGATATAAAGAATTAAGAGATGGAGGTTATAAGAGGAGGAGGGAGAGGAGAAAGAGAAAGAAAAAAGGACGTGGAAGGAAGCGATAGAACAGGAAAACGAAGAGAAGAGGAAGAGAGAGAGCAAAGAGAAAGTCAGTGACCTCCCCTAAAAGATACGTATTGGCCACCCGCTTGCTGATTGGTGTATTCGGCCGGTTGGTGGAGCCAGCGGTCGCCGGCGAATCCTGATACACTACCACTGTTGGTGCATGTATTTAATATGCTTGTTCTGTGGAATCATTATGGCCATTTTGTTGTGTCTTCTGTCTGTTGATTCTGTCTTTTTATGATGCGGTTTATCTACTGGGAATACTCGGCGTAGTGATCAGTATTGTATGTAACGTAATGTTTTGGTATCTCAAATTCGTCAGGCCACCACAAGGCAGCAAAGTCTGTCATTGGCCAATCACATGTGATAGCTGGTCGGCCGTTACTGCATCCGGACTAGCCGGTAGCCCGAAAAGCTGCGAGTCCCACTTAGCGGCCAGCGATCTCCGATACCAGCCAATGATATAGTCATATCCAGCTAGCTCGCCTCCTTTCCCTGGTTGGAGGCGTTTTGGCCTAAAATAGTCTCTGACGGGGTGAGGGCAAAATTACAGAGCGGCTCGTGATCTGTGTCATATTGATACAATCAAGTATTGAGATGCAGTCACCACCGTATCATTGATCGATCCTTTATATGATAGATTATATGATGCTATGCTGGTTGTATCCTGTGCAAAATAATATAGATATATAAGCTAAATGAAACGGGAATTGTTTTGAGCGGTTTATTGCTGCTTGTTTATCGCGATTTAAATTACATGTATTGCCATACCGGAACGTGGCCATCGCCGCCAACACCACCAGATACGAGGTTCTCCTCTTCCTCAACTCCTCTCTCCTGCATAGTGCTCGATTCAAACACCCACACATTGCATCAACCTCAGCGCCGCTTGCTTAGCAGACGGATCTTCGGGATGGATCGTCTCCCAGCGCTCGTGGACGGCGTTCTTGCCTCCACGCACTCAGATGCTGTCGACGCCCTGAGAGCGTTCTTCCTATTTGCAGCCTGCACGGTACGGCCATAGCAACATCATCGCTATCATTATCTCAATCATAAAGATCTTTGATCGTTATAGATAATATCAAAAAGGCATTTGGCACCAGCTTATCAAGGATTAACCTACAGGTTCTCACCCTCAACCTGTTTGCTCCTCTGCGTGCCCGCTTTATCACCTATGGCGCCCGTGCGGCTTCATCGTCCTCAACGACCGCAGAGAAAGAAAAGCCGTCCAGCAATCACACAAAAGCCTCCCTAGTAACGCATGCTCTCGATTTCTTGCAGGGTCTGCAGGTACCTCATAGTTACTTCACGCAGTTCTATATGGTCTCAATCCTATCGTCGATCTTCTGGCTGGTCCAATTACTCCTGCGAGGTTTCGTGTTCCAGGCTATTACAGCTAGAATCAGTTCAGAACATCTGCAGAACTCCATGTCTGTAAATCAGACCATGTTGTGTTGGGTTTTAATGGTCGTGCATAGTTCGAGGCGCCTTGCCGAGTGCTGTTTCTTTTCCAAGCCATCTGCGTCTCGGATGTGGTTTGTTCATTGGCTTCTAGGGATCTCGTTTTACCTTGCAGTGACAGTGGCGATTTGGATTGAGGGAGCAGGTAGGATTACAACATACGGAATTTGGAATTACATTACAAACTAAGACGTTGGACTAATAGGAGCCGTCCGATCTCACGAGCTGGCCTTGGATCAATTCAAGATAACCAATGCTCCCTCGTTGCGAACGTTCATCTGCCTGCCTTTGTTCCTGCTCGCATCCGGTCTCCAGCATGACTGCCACCACTATCTGTTCTCGCTCAAGAAATACACCGTTCCAACTCACCCATTGTTCAATATGATCGTCTCGCCGCATTACACGGCTGAGTGTGGTATATACTTGTCGTTGGCATTTTTGGCCGCTCCATCGGGAGAGATGATCAACAAGACGCTCCTCTCATGTCTGGCCTTCGTTGCTGTGAATCTAGGCGTCACTGCTGGAACCAGCAAGGAGTGGTACATGCAGAAATTCGGCGAAGATTCGGTGCGAGGAAAATGGAAGATGATTCCTGGAACATACTAATAAAGTGTGGAGAAATAAAGAGAACTATTGAAGATAGCTTTGGTTCATCACCGCTTTTTCACCGCCCATTCAAGAACTTGAACTTATTTCCCACTTTGGCAACTTTGATCACATCCCGATAGGTCAAGCTAATCCTCGTCGCCCTGTCGAACCACCCACCGTCATACCGGTCTTTCTCTCGCAACAAGTCCCAATTACACACCGACTCTGGCCCCAGCCCTTCTTCTCTCGTCGACTCCGCAATTCCGTGCAGAAAGCCCGTATAAAGTTTGTCTGTGATAACCAGCAGACTACGTCTCTCCTGCAAAATACGAAATTGCGGCCGCCGTTCTTCTGCTTCATGCTCCCCTGGTTCCTCTTGGCCTTGGCGCTTCCACTTTGTATACAAATCCAACACAATCGGCGCTCCAAGACTAACAGTAGCCACGAGCGGGTAATACGCGCTTCCATCTTCGTGCGGCATAATGCCCTGCCCCGGGGTGTATTCATTGATCAGAACGTGATTTGGCGTTCCGTGTGGGGAGTCAGCAAAAATACCCAGTTTGTCGAAGCGCGGTTGGATAATCGGCGAGATGAGCCATGGTGGTAAGGGCGATTCGAGTAAGGTGTTGGACTTTGTTAGAGCTGATGGCCAGGTTTGGAGGCGGCGATGGGAGAGGTATGTCCAGCGGGAACGGAGAGTGGATGTTATCTTCGTAGTCAGTTAGGTATGACATCTACCAGGGAATCAATGAAAAGGAGATAAGATACCTTTGTTAAAAGGACATCCTCTTCATCTTCCGTGATGAAGTCAGCTATGTAGAATCCTGTTCCTGGTAGAGATGTGATCCTAGCAGTTTGTAAATCAATAACATCACCCATCGTGCAGCCTCGCTATCAAAATAACAAACGAAGAGAAAGAGCAAAAACATCACATGCCCGTCCCAGTCACTTATCTCCCATCGCATTCCTGCCTGAGGCGCTCACCCCACCAACCGTCCCACCACCAACCATCATCAATCACGGTATTACCACATCAAAAACCAACAACCTCGTTCAAACCTTTCCTTCCATATCCCTCGAAAAAGTACAAAAATGGGCGCCAAAAACAAGGGCAAAGGAGGTGGAAACAGCGATGACTCCGGCAAAGGAGGAAAAGGTGGTGGTGGCTTGAAGCCTGCGACTGCGATTAACGTTCGGCATATTCTTGTACGTGCACCCATCCTCCACAGAATCGAATATGAAAGAAACTGATAGAAGACGAAGTGCGAAAAATACTCCAAGAAGGAAGAAGCACTAGAGAAGCTTCGCAACGGGTCCAAGTTTGATGATGTCGCGAGGGAGTTCTCGGAGGATAAGGCTAGACAGGGTATGTATCCACCCTCTCTTTCTTAATATAACAATCTGGCTATGTAAGCATACGGAAGCGTACAGCGTACTGATGACTACAGGCGGCTCTCTCGGCTGGAAAACACGGGGCAGTCTGGATGGTGCGTTTGAGAAGACGGCATATGAATTGGAGCCCAGTTCAACCGGGAGTCCGAAGTATGCGGAGGTGAAGACGGGTTTTGGGTATCATATAATTATGGTCGAGGGGAGGAAGTAGATATCGGCCAGAATTACTAGCATGCGAATATGAATACAACGAACAAACAAATTGGAGAATGGATTAAACGTGTAGAAAGTAGGGTGCAGAGATATCAAGCGTTCAATCCCCCAGAGCTAGTACGTAATCACGATTCCTCGCTATAATCTGCCATGGCCTTTCCAACTCTACTCGGGGGGGCGACTTTCAGCAAGGAACATTGTTTCTCAAACGGAAACTCGAACTTGTCTTCTAGAATCTCCAACTTCTGTTCTCTACCGAACAACCTCGTTGCTGATGCGTCTGATATCAGAACTTGGACACCCACATCGGATGCATTGGAGGTTTCTCCATGTCCTTCGTCCAGAGATATGCCTCAGCAGCCAACGAGCCCACAAGCGGCTCCTTCTTATCCTTGTGGTATCGTACAAGGAACTTTTACAGTCTATCCAGATTGCTGTTGCATAGCTTTTTGCATAAGGTCCTGTTCCGTAGAACTCCACGGAACATTGTCTCCGAAAGTTCGGCCTCCAACATGGATTTCGTGGATTTTGAGGCTTATCACTGCCTCTGTCTTCCCCTGACGAGGCGCGAGCATGAGGTCCGCGCTATCTTGAATAGATTATCGAGTGGCTGCGTTATTCCGGCTACAAGTGCTATGGTTTGCTCATTGTGAGAATGAGACCAAGTGCTGCATCTGGCTTTAGGTACGTGGGTAGTTTTTTCTGTCGTAGACTTTCGTCATTGAATCGGCAGTTTGTTGCTAGCTTTTTCGTCGAATAGAATGCATTGTGAACAGGAGAACTTATACGATCCCCAAGACACATAGCACTTCTCCAAGCTTCCTGACTCCTCGATAATATGATGGAAATATTGAGTGAAGTAGATAGCACAGATCAGCGCTAGATTCGACAGGCCGAGTTTAATGCAGAAATTCTGTGGCCCAGCAAATCTGTGGTGTATTCAATCGACACTCCTAGATTGAAGTTCTCTTCTTGCCAGTTTTCGATGATGCTGTTGGGGTCGACTTAGCATATCTTTTGTTAGGTAATGAAAAAGCATGGATGAGTGATGGTTATAGAAACTCACCTCGAGGTTAGGAGGTAGACTCGTTCGTGGCCAAGGATACGATATTCGCTTATTCTTCGCCTGATCGTCCATCAGTAGTCGATTGATAGGATTATTTTCGTTTAGCTCTGACTCTAGCTGGGAATATATTGAGGTGGGCTTGGTCTCTATTGTTGTTTAAGGGTTTCGTGGTTTTTTTTTTTTTTTTTGTGGGATGTAGGGTGTCTGATATATCATTGTGCTGAGGCAGTATGCGTAGTTAGATGATGAAAAATGATGGAACCCAAACAAAAAGGTATTTGGTATCCTGAGAGTGTGTATTTATATAAATATATATATGGATAAACGACAAGATATGGGTCTAAACTGGTCTTATTAATACCGAAAACACCAAGACCAAGAAAGGATGCAAGTCATTATTCTTTCTTAGCCTGAGCCTTCGCTCGCTCTTTAGCTCTCTTCTCTTGCCTTTGTACGGCAGCTTCAGCGCCAACACCCCCAAAGACAAGTCCGACTCCCAACCACTGTCCAGCAGATAACGAGTGCCCGAACCAAAACACACTAAGGAGCATGGTCAACATTTTGCGCGTAACAGTGACGGTAACTAGAAGCAAGGACGAGAAACGAGAGAGTGTATAGAAAATAAACAGCTGGCCAATCGCACCACAAGCGGCAAATCCGAGCACGTTCTTCAGCGCTTCGGGGTGCCGAGACAGGAACGAGATGGCGGTCGACAGCTCCGTCTCTGTGGATGGCGGAATGGGAATAGGAAGAATAGCATGAATGATGCCGGTGGAAGACAGTTGCGGCATAATACCCAGATAGAGAGTGGTCAGGGCAGTGGATAGGACATTCTGCGCCACCATCATTTGCGGTCCGGTAAAACGCGTGTAGACCTGTGGGGAGGTGAAAATGTGGTCCTGCGTGGTGTTCGTGAGGCCATCCAAAAGGAGGTTAATCGAAAGCAGGAAGATCCCCCACAATGAGGAGCCCGAATGGTTCTTCTCTGCTGCTGCTGCCATCTTCTTGCTCGTTCCAGGGTGGTGCAGGGTGAAGGTTGCGACTCCGAGCGTGACCGCGAGGACAACCAAGTATTTGTACAACGGATAGCGCTTGCGGAAGATAGTCAAATTGAGAAACATAACTGGAAGAAGTTTGCATGATTTGGCGAGAATGAAAGTTAGGTAGTCTATATGAGACAGACTAGCGTAGCCAAAGGGCGATGCAAGAGACGAGGTGATGCTGACGAGGATCAACGGGAAGAGGATCTTGCGAGTCGGGAAGATCGATGGAATCTTTTGGCCCTTGGGTGTAGAGAAGATAAGGTAGAGAAATCCCGTGATAGCAGCAAAGGAGGACTGAATTGTGTTCAGGACGATCGAGAAGGTAAAGCGTTCCGTGGGAGGTTCGGGCTCTCTTGCGCTCGCCGGCCGAATGGGGTAGGAGACGGTTGTAATAGCTTCCTGCAGCACACCCCATGAAAGGCTTCAACAGTCAGTCTACACTGTTCCAGTGGCAGCCGTTCGAGCGATGAACATACAATGAAGCGTAGATCCCTAACACGCAAATCACCAGCTGCATCACGCCCGGGGTATCTTGCCCGGAATCATGCGCCGCGTCTCTCCCTGTATTTTGGGCCTTGAAATTCTGTTCCTTCGCTTGCCCGTTTGCCTTGAAATCATCAGGAAGCATATGCATCAATTCCGAGGACGTTGCCCGCTGTAGGGGTGCTGTTTGTTTCTGTCGCGCCATCTATGCGGCGAACAAGGTACTTCGCTCGAAGGGAGAACGGGTGACAAGAGGAGCGTTTTTCTGAACAGACAATTAATGTCGGACAATTCGAGCAACGGAGGACTATCAGTTCAATGTCGAAACTAGCAATTGCCGTGGGTAGTCAAAAAAACAGAGTTGAGGATATGTGTTCTTCCCACCTAGAAATGCGACTGGAAATATTCCGTTTTGACCGCCCTCGGAGTTTGTCTCGAATAAATATTCTCCGCGGAACTGGCGATTGCAATTGATCAGTGTCTTGTTTTTTTTGCCTCTATAAGGGTCGAGTAAGTCATTGAGGAGACCTAAACCCGTTCATGGCTCCTATAAGAACCACGCATACTAATACTTGTGTAGTTCCTAACAACATTATCGTCTACCATCCCACTTCGCATCGCCCGCATCGCCCCTCTGCCAGGAATCAGAATAAAGCAGACAACCAAAATGACAAACGAAACACCACCATCATCCTCGAATCCCCTCAAGACATCCCCGGAGCCCTCTGCGCTGACCACACTCATCTCCTCCGCCGCCATCTCTCCCACCACTCCCCTCTCCGCAGCAACCCTCCAAGTCCTCCACAATCTCCAACACCAACACCTCTGGACCTCGCTCCAAATCCACCGTCTCTCCCTCCCAGAAGCCCCATCGACCTCGTCTGATGTATCATACGCATCATCAACAGCCACAGTCGCCTTCGTGATCTCCGGCGTCCCGCCGAACAGAATCTACACCCACCCCGACGAACAACTCTTCATGCTCGAGCGCGGTCTTCGCGATAACGACATTGATCCGGAACGCACATTCGTCCTTCCAACTGTAGAAGGACAGTCGTGGAGTTTGCGGAAGATGGCGGCGGTTTTTGACTCGTTACCGCAGGTCGATGAGGGCTTGGCTTCGCTGGCTCCGAAGGGAGTGAGAGAAGGAGAGGAATCGCAGCCACGGTACGAGAAGGAGGCTAAGATCGCAGAGTATCTGGAGTATCAGAAGTCTGCACGGGTTACGAAGGAGTGGGGTGGGAAGCGGCTGTTGCTGTCTATGGTGGATAGGAATATGGGTGGTGATGGGACTGTGGTTTACTATGTGGTCCAGGAGGGTGCTGTCAAGCCTCGGCAGAATTGAAAAAGCATCTCATGTTTCGATAGCATTATTCATAGGCGTTCGCGGATATATACCCCGGTGTTGAAAAGCAGAAGGTTACAGAGTAGCAATCGCATCGTATTCACTGCCCAATTATCTACTGTACCCTCTCCATCTCAGCCCTAACAACTTCGTCTCTCATTTATCTGTCCCTCATCCCATTTCCTGCTTACAAACTCGATTATCCTGGTCCATCTTAGTTCTTGTCATATTCCATCCAAGCCTGACCGCTCAAGGTTATTCCAGCTTCGGAATGCCCGTGACTCCACGCTTTGGATGTTTTATCCTTTTGCAACCTTACACCTTCATTACGTATAACCGTCTTTTTCTCTCGCTTATTGATTCCATTGTTTATTAGATCCGACCCGGCACTAGTTTATAATTTGTATGGCCGGTTTGATCTTTGTGTATCTTGTAAAATCAGCGTGGAAGCCTTGTCAAAAGAAACAGAAGCATGAAGTTGTGTCCATATGTTATTCTGGTTTTGATCAAAGACCTTGGTTCATCAAAACAATCGTAGATGGGTTGTCGCCCAGGTCGTGATGGAGTTTGTCGAGGAGCTAAAATATGGGACAATCAATGAAACCAGAGTCCACTTGGATACAAGACTCAAGGCTGGATGAGTCTCTGCTGCTACTTAGTGAACTACGCACAATTTAGTATCTATGAAAGGACAAGTATGTTCAGTCTGTCCGTCGTCCTGACACAACTCCACGTGTCGCAAACTCCTCAGTTGTACTGGGCCTTCCTGAGTACACTGACACATTAATGCGTTATCTGGTATACATCAATTCACAATGCACTAATATCTCAAAGGCTACATCAGCGAATGAGCCAATATTGGCACTATCAACGGAAGTTGTTAGAACCGCGGTACAAGCTTGCCTGCGTCAGGCTCTAGTCCGGCATTCTTCTAGGACTCAATCAATAAAAAATTTTGGAGAGAAATTATATGATTCAACAACCATTTCTCTAGACCATCGAAGACCGGAAACCCAGGCTTAGGGAAGTACCCGGTTAGTTTCGTGAGGGAAGCATATAGATGGAGCTCTACATGTCCCTCCACAAAGTGCCTGGGAGCTGACAATGCAATTTCACTGAAAGTGGACGGTGAATGCAGTTTGCTCCTGAACAAAGAGCATATTTCATTTTACAAAGTCTTCGCATACATTGTTGAGCTTCATTGTATGATAAGAATCCTGAAGTCAAAGTCCTCACAATATGGAACAGGGCCCAGAAGAGGAAACGTGGGGCCCCTAAACAATTCTAAAATAAGCCATTATTAGACAAGATTCATGGTAATTCATACGATGGAAAGCAAAGCAATTAATTTCGCAACTTGCAGAGGCCAGTGCTTCAATAGTAACAGATGCTCACTACTTTAACCAGAGCGATGGTTTATGCTGAGCTTTGCAGCTATAGACACCCTACGCATGATGCGATCTTGTTCTTCTGTGTTGACAAGCCATTAAATAGGCCAAACAAAACAGTGCACTCAACAACATGGACCTTGGGTTTGGTAGCTGTTTGAAAAAAAAATACTGCTCAAGCAGGAATAGCATTTGAAAACACTTGTGTACTTCTCTGCTTATTGTGCCCTATGATGCAGGAGAGTGAATTGCTACTGTCTCCTCTGTACGTCACTCAACTTCCAGATAGATGCCAATAGAAAAGGTGATCTTGCGAGAGGTCAACAGCCATAGTGGGCTTTGATGACTGGATTCAAACATGTGGAGTTGTCATGGCCCGGCCCTGCTGTCAGTGTCTCAACAGCCAGGGCTCATTTGATTCCTGTGTTATTGGGATTGGTCGAAGCTCTACGTGAATTGCCCTGCTTTCGCATCGGAGGAAAAGGCGACACGCATCGCCCATCTGGTAAAGGCACTGACGCAAGGTACGGGAACTGGAGTTGCGCAGCGTGGACCTGCCCGATTTAGACATAACCGGTTTTTCTTCGTCGGCTCATTGGACGGGGAACCGTGTTGTAAGCCTCGTCAGGCCCTAGAGATCGGACTAACTTCGTTTGTAGTTTGTCAAGGATATTACTTAGTTAATGTGAGACACCTTCTGGGGTATACACAAAACTCTCAATCTCATACTCGCCTGCATTCTCACATTGAACACGTCGTCAAGCCCATGTACCGACGCAAAATCCTTTCACCCTTCGTCTTCAAAAGACCCATCTGACCTAGTGTCGTCCTTCCCGAACCTGGATATTATACCGTTTCAAAATAACAAATGTATCAAAATTTCAAAGCTATTCAACAGCAAGTCCTCGATGGTCTAGTGGTCATGATTTCCGCTTGTCAGCTTAACAACTACAAGCGCGGGAGACCTGGGTTCGATTCCCAGTCGGGGAGTTCTTTTTTTGCTTTTGATCATCGCGTTTTCAAGGTCCACTGTTTTCTGTTCTGTTTTTATTTTTTTTTCTCTCCAGCCCCCTATTCTTTCACCCCAACATAATACGCTTCCGTTTTGTTCTGGAGATCCAATGATCATCGGGAGCAAGCTCAGAATGAATGCCTTTCGCCGAGGACGCGAGGTTGCTCATCGGGCACTTCACTACTCCGTGTTGTCATGTTGCAGGCTTGCTGACCTGAAACGGTTGCAACGTTGAATGTGTTGTCTTAGAATACATAATGTCGCATAATCTTGATCCTATTCCATGGTTTCTGGGGGGGTGTTTGAACGTCCATGAGTTGTACAGCGCCGAACACGGAGACACTGCAGACAAGTCCCGCGGTGGGGAAATCTACAAAAGATGGTCTCTCCAACAAATGACAATCTTGAGGACGCTTTGCCTCACCAACGCCGCACTTACATCTGTCTCATTGATGTGCCCCCGATAACTGCAATGCCCTGTATCTTTACTCCGGGCCCAGCCAATTGTCGGTGTCGGTCGATGCGCCTATCACTTTCCCGGCCTCCCGGCCCGGTCACTAGCTCCCATTGGTTACAGCCGCCGAAATCGTGTACTCCCCGAAGGCCGTTGTATTATTATGTATAGTTGGGCGTAGATGGGGGTTCTGCGTGTTCTTTTCGTGCGGGTGTATTTTTACTGCTTCATATCCACTCTTACTCGAGGTCGCAGCCATTTCATCTCAGTTTCGCAAATTCGTCCCAAGCACATCTCTTTCCAAGGTGAGTGAGTGGTGAACTATATACGGTAACCCTAAACCCCACGGCCGCATCTAATAACGAAACAGAGGGGCGTTCCATTTTCTTAACGACAGAGCACGACACACTGCGAGTGTACAAATAATCGCAAGCACATATAGCTGAAAGCGCAAACGAAGACCAAGTGAAACGATAGACACCGCATCCTGGGCTGTGATAATACGGATGCTACACCAGGGTTGAGCGAGAATCGTTGAATACACGCATTTGGAAGAACAATATGGAGCAGGATCTGGATATCAAGCAACCGTTGCCATTTGGCTTCAAGCGGAATCGCTTGGCTGAATTGCTGGCGACCGACACGCTCGTTGCTGCGGGTTCAGCAACATTGATCACTCCGGCAGTGATGATTTTCGACAGGTAATTCTTATCGATATGATTGATAAGAGTTGGCACGGCTGATACAGAAATGCAGACTGGTCGTGGAGAAGTCATCATACAATCAACCTCTCCTACCTGCATTTCGCAGGCATCTGTGGTATTCCATCACTCAACCCGCTACGTTCCTAACATCACGCCCGAGTCTGCTGGTCTGGTCTCTGTATGCCGCGACATTTGCAACAGCCAATGTGTCAGAAACGATTTTCAGTCAAGTCTTCCCCCAGATTGACCACGCGATAGCCGGGACAACGACCTTCGTCTCGACATTCCTAGTGAACTCCTCCGTCGGCATCTGGAAAGACGTCAAGTTCGCCGAGCTGTTCGGCCACAACAACAGCAACAACACCACAACCACCCCCTCCGCCAACACAACTACCAATGCGTCGTCTTCCACATCCAACCAAGCCAAAAGCATGCCTGGCGGCGCGCCGGCCAGCAGCAAGATTGTGCGATCCGTCAGCCGCTCTATTCCGATGGCCACCTATTCAGCTTTCCTCCTCCGCGACGGTCTAACCATCTTCGGTTCCTTCAGTTTGCCCGCAATGGCTTCAGCGTGGATTCCGGATTCCATCGCCTCCAGGGAATATCTGAAGATTCTCATCGCGCAATTGGGTATCCCCGCATCGATCCAACTGATCAGCACCCCCATCCATCTCCTCGGCTTGGATTTGTATAACCGCCAATCACAAATACCCCTTAAGGACCGGTTGAACCGTGTCAGCAGAGATTGGATCGGCGCCTCGTTGATTCGCATGTGTCGAATCATCCCGGCCTTTGGACTTGGAGGTTTCGTGAATGCTGAGGGACGGGCGTTCTTGCAGCAACAGCTCGATCAGAACGCTGAATGATTCCATATATGCACGACTACTCATTATCCATACGCAGATGTACATTACTGCATCTGCGTGTCTGGAAAAATTCCAGAAACCGAAATTTTGGTGGTGCCGCAGCCCTAGAATTGGCATAGTCCCACCGTCCCCTCGTGACCGGCCCGGCTGCCCGGTCTCGCGAATCCGACCATGATTCGGATGAGCAAATTCGAGATCACGAAATATGCATGGAAGACGATCATGATTGAAATGATAAGATAATTCAAGCGACCGTCCAATTGCTGGATAAAAAGGGAGGATCCCCACCGTGGTGGTCTATATCTATGTGCCAAGCAATCAACTGCAAATATGCATCGATGCACACGCTCTCGTTTGTTTTTCTTTTGTGATATCCTTATGGTATTTTGATTTTTAAGAGGATACCTAGATAAAACAAATCTATAGATAACATAACAGGCATAGGATCATGCCGGCTTGTATATAATTGCATACAATATCATTTTATAACGTCGAAATCACAATAGATGGCCACAGCCTACATGTACTCTGTTATCGACACATGTAGAGTCAATTTGCTTATTTCTTCTGTCTGCTATATACAGCACACTTTGCCTAATCACCAACTATACAAATTGCACAAGGAACGCAAGCTACTTCTGAAATCCCTCCCACCTCCCCTCTCCAGGCAGTAACCCATCCGACCCAATCCTAAAATAACCCATCATCCTCAGCACACTATGGTCCACAATATCACCCAGCCCCCTCGGCCTCGTATAAAACGCCGACACAGCCGGAAAAATCACAACCCTCAACCTCGCCAACGCCAACATATTCTCAAAATGAATCGCACTCAACGGCGTCTCTCTAGTCTCCAACACCAACGGCCGTCTCTGCTTAATACGAACATCCACATCTGCGATATAAAATCCTCCGCATACCCCGCACGGATCGCAGCAAGCGTCTTCACACTGCACGGCGCAATCAGCATCCCGTCGGATTTCCACGAGCCGCTGCTCATGGGTGCGGAGAGGTCGCGGATGAAGTAGTTGCGGGCTGTGGCGAGGTTGGCGATGGATTCGAGGGTCCAGAGGGTTTCGTATTTGATGGTTGCGTGCGCCCATTCGGACATTATGAGCTGGGTTTCTACGCTTAGGGTGCGAAGGAATTGGAGGGCGCGGATGCTGTAGATGGCGCCGGTTGCGCCGGCTATGCCGATTATGAGGCGGTTGTAATTGTGGCCGTTGGGGGGTGTGGTTGGTGTTGAGTATGGTCGGGCATTTTGAGAACTTGGTATGCTTGGTTGTATTCTTGCCAGGTCGGTTCTTATGCCGCGTGTGAGATGGGATTTGATGCGTATTCTGATGGCTAATTACATATCTAGCCAATACATTCAAATACAGACATCCATGTATATTATCGACCTGCTTATTGCCCCAGGGGAAATCTGTTGATAATTTGATAACCTCGGGGTCTATGATGTAAGAGAACGAACTTGATCTGCTACGCGTTTCCGCTTCGAAATACGGGGTATGGTCACTTCATATGGTTCGAATGGCCATAGATGCAAGAGAGGGATGAGCAAGATGTCCAGATTCCGTGGTATTCCATGCCAATGCCATATGGTACAAAATGCAGGAACAAATCATCGGACGGATGACTTGCGATACATGGATGAAACATAACATCCATAGCCCAGATCTTTCAGTCGCCAGAGATAATTGATTAAGGAATGAGTATCAGGTACGCCCCAGCTTAATTGAGCTTTTGTCAAGCTCATACCTGAGGTTCTTCCGAAGCTATGCTTCAGCTGAGGAGCACATACGGATTGCCATATCCGTCAACACTGATCAAGACAAATTAAGAGCAACAACCTACAGGATAATTGAATATGCAATAGTCTCTTTTAATGTCCATAGCCACTCTAATATCCTATAATGTCTACGAGTCATTTATTCTATAAACAAAAGTACAGTCACGTGCACCAAGTCAACCTCGGCCTGATCTAGGGAACTCGGATCGTTATCAATTCCCGAGCGCTTCCTTTTCCGTCTACACCGATACCTGTACATTTCTCGATCCAATCCTCCTATTTCTCCTACTACCGCTGCTGACATTGAATCGCACGATGATCCTACGATGAGCTCGACCAACTTTGCTGCTGCTCAACAGCGCGTGCTAGAACGCCGACGTCTGCGCGAGACGGAATCTCGTGCCCGGTTTGCGGACCAGCAACGGGCGTCATCGGGTAATAATGCTGCCATCCAACGACTTCCATTTCCGTTTAACAGATTGCCTCTATCTACTAGCTGGCTATGGGGTTCTTTGACGGGACGTGAAGGAAATCGACCAGCGTTTCGGGTCGGTCAGGTAGATGCCGAGCTGTTGGATGAGGAATTGCTGGACTTGCTCAAGGGGCAGGTTGGAGAGGCGTTGAAGTACTACGGGGTATTTATCTGCGTTTTCTGACGACCTTTGTGGTATGTTGATTGCTAACTGAGTTTCTTGATTAGCCTCATCTGCGTGAAGACTGGTCGCATGAGATTCAGTTTGTCCTCCGAGCCATCCTGTTCAAGCTTTCGATATGGGACCATGATGCTTCCTACGGTGCCGCTTTACAAGATTTGAAGTATATCGATGTTCGCAGCAAGGGTCCTATTCATTCCACTCCTACGAAATGGCAAAAAGGTCTGTATGGTCTTCTTACCGTGGGTGGTCGTTACGCGTGGGATAAGTGGGAGAGTTGGCTGGTCGGGCAAAGCGATGGTTATGAAGAGGTAAATCTTACAATTTGTCTATATTCCAGTGCCTATGCTCACTAAATTAGCCCTCGCGGAGAGTCCAGTTTCTAGGGCGCATAACGGATCTAGTTTCGACAACACACTCGGTCGCAGCCTTCGTTTCCTTCCTCGTGTTCTTGGTAAACGGCCGGTACCGGACTCTGATTGATCGAATCCTTCGCATGCGTTTGACTCCTCCGTCCGCTCAAGCCAGCCGCGAAGTTTCTTTCGAATATCTGAATCGACAGCTCGTGTGGCACGCGTTCACCGAATTCCTACTCTTCTTGTTACCTCTTGTCGGGATAAGCCGATGGCGTAGGTGGTTAACTAGAGCGTGGCGGAAAACAAAGGCTACAATCAAATCCAGCAGCGATGACAATGAGCCCGAGGAGAAGCGAGGTGAATTGGCATTCCTCCCAGAGAGAACATGCGCCATTTGCTACAAGGATCAGAATCCAACAAACACATCGGAGAGTGACGTGATGGCTGCATCAGCATCGGCTGGTGGAATGATTGGCTCTGCACAGACTGATATCACGAACCCCTACGAGACGGTTCCTTGCGGTTGTCTATATTGCTTCGTTTGTCTAGTCCAGAAGCTGGAAGGAGAAGAAGGCGAGGGTTGGGTCTGTCTTCGCTGCGGAGAAATTGTTAAGAAATGCAAACCGTGGAATGGCGATGTGCTCGAGGAAGTGCGTCCGCAAACAACTCCAGGGAAGGCTGTTGGCTTCGCTATCGATGGGGAAGAGGATGCTAAGAGTGCATCCGAGGAACAGGACGAGCTCGAGGGTTCCAAGCAGTGGACATCAGTCGACAAAGAGTCTGTTGATGAGAATGATCATGAGGCCGTTGCGGTATGAGTTAAAATGTTATTCTGCCTTGATGTCCATACTTTCCTCGACGGGCTCGCTGGCCGGTTTCGCCCTGGATCCTAATATTTTTCATGCATTATACTGTGATGGCACACGAGCTATCAGAGATACCCACTTAATATCTGTCATTTATTCGGGGGATGTATTTATTACTTTGCGCTATATGTCAATCTAGAGATTGAGACTCAGCTTTTGTTGCCTTCACTGGCGAATATCCGTTGCATTTTCCAACCACGCCTTCGCAAGCTACCCAACATATTCCAAGTAGCTCCAGTCCTTCATCAACACACCACCCTACATTCCACAAAATCCAATCCCCGCCGCACCCAACGGGAACATCGCCATAACCCCATTCAACCACACCCACCGCCCAAGCCCCCTCAATGCCATCCGATCCTCCCTCTCCCTCTTCGCCACTTCCTGCTCACTCATCTTCATACCCTCCTCCCCCTCCGCCCTCGCCTTATCATCCCTCGTCGCATGCCCCTCAAGCCTCCCATTAACACCCCTCATCACCACATGATTCCACACAAACATACCCACCATCACCGCGCAGGCGAGAAGATACCATTTGCCTCGTGCGGTAGGGTCGTTCCGGAGACACCAGGCTAGATAGATGTATCCTGTGAAGGTGCTTGTGGCTAGGGGGGAAAGGATTCGTTGGGTGTTTTTGTAGGTGTAGAGCCATTGGTGTGTCAGATGGGGAGGCGGAGCGAAAGGGGTTGGGTGGATGTTTGTTGGGGAGGAGGGGGATGGTCGAGGTGGGAGGGTGAGGGTTGGGATTGTGAAGAGGGAGAGGGAGAGAAGGGTTCCTGTTGATTGTTAGAGTGGGTTTACTTTGGAGTAGATTCGATGTGCATTGTGGGTGAGTTGGAGGTGTACCTGAGAGGAGGGCGCAGCCGAGGATGCTGATGGCCTGGGCTATTGGGATGTAGTAGTTAGATGTGCACATTATGAATGTCTTGGTTCGCTATATTGTGATTGCGAGAAGATGAAGATGAGTTCAAAAAAAATGGAACAGTAGTCACAATATGTATAGGGTTGTGACGGCTAGAGTCAACATGACGTATATCGCCATCTTTTCTACATAGAGTTGCCATTCTACTCCGTACAAATTTCAGCGATGCTACAATAGCAATGTCATATAGAATGTTCACTATTAAATGGTAAACAGCATATCCCAGAATGGAAAAATCGACTCCATCACTGATATCCCAGCTAAACACTCATCATCCAATCAAAAGCTCGAGATTGCCCGCTACTAATCAGGGCCATTTTAGCATTGATTCCCCCCGCACGGAGATGAATCCGACGGAGATTTGACTGTGGAGGGGCTCTCGGTTCATCGTCGGAGTTGCGCCGCACAGCCGTTACTTTTCTTCACGTCGTTCCCCAGCTTCTCGATCTCTATACAGGCAGTTGTATACTACAGTCGACAACATGGATCCCTCGAAGCCAGCCGTGACGAATACCCTGGGTGAAGTCAAGTACATTGACTTCCCCAGTCTCCCCGACGATGCGAAGCATGAGGATGGCTCGCCGGCGCTGAACAGATACTCTACGACTATTACCCGGGGGCATGACTTTCCTGGTGCTCAGGTATGATCCCATCCGTCCTATATTTCTAGGTCAATTGCTAATTCGAGACTGCTGGTAGGCAATGCTGTTCGCCGCTGGGATCCCCGATCGAGAAGCAATGACAAAGAGCCCCCAGGTCGGCATTGCGTCGGTGTGGTGGGAGGGAAACCCGTGTAATATGCATTTGTTGGATATGGGCAAGACAGTGAAGAAGTCTGTGACTGAGAAGGGTATGATTGGGTGGCAGTATAACACCATTGGTGTGTCGGATGCGATCACCATGGGTAGTGAAGGTTAGTCGTGCCCGGAGACACAAATGAGGGATGGGGGCTGACGAATCAGGAATGAGATTTTCGCTGCAGACCCGTGAGATTATCGCCGATAGTGTCGAGACGGTTACCTGCGCGCAGTACCATGACGCCTGTATTGCTATTCCCGGATGCGACAAGAATATGCCTGGGGTGGTGATGGGTATGGCCCGGCACAACCGGCCATCTATCATGATTTATGGTGGAACCATTCAGATCGGATACTCGGACCTGCTTCGCAAACCTATCAACGTCTCTTCATGCTTCGAAGCTGCCGGTGCTTATGTCTATGATACCCTGCGCCAGCCCGACGACGGCGGTGATACCAGCAAGAGCAAGGATGAGATTATGGATGACCTCGAGAGACACGCCTGTCCCAGTGCTGGAGCATGCGGTGGTATGTTCACGGCAAACACCATGGCCACGGCCATTGAATCGATGGGTCTGTCGCTACCCGGATCATCGTCCACACCGGCGACATCTCCGTCCAAGATGCGCGAGTGTGTCAAGGCTGCAGATGCAATCAAGACGTGCTTGGAGAAGAACATCAAGCCCCGGGATCTACTGACAAAGCGGGCATTCGAGAACGCGCTGGTCATGACCATGGCTCTTGGAGGTAGTACCAACGGCGTACTTCACTTCCTTGCTATGGCTCGCACTGCGGGCGTTGATTTAACTATCGATGATATTCAGCGTGTCAGCAACAAGATTCCCTTCATCGCTAACCTTGCGCCCAGCGGGAAGTATTACATGGCGGATCTTTATGATATTGGGGGCATTCCATCGGTCCAGAAGCTGCTGATCGCCGCTGGTCTCATCGACGGTGACATCCCCACCGTAACCGGCAAGACATTGGCGCAGAACGTCGAATCCCACCCATCTCTGCCGCAAGACCAAGCCATCATCCGCCCATTGGACAACCCCATAAAGACAACGGGTCACTTGCAAATCCTACGCGGCAACCTAGCCCCCGGCGGCGCCGTAGCCAAGATCACCGGCAAGGAGGGCACCCGATTCACAGGCAAAGCCCGCGTATTCGACAAAGAATACCAACTCAACGACGCTCTGAACCAGGGTAAGATCCCCCGAGGCGAGAACCTAGTGATCATCGTCCGCTACGAAGGCCCCAAGGGCGGCCCGGGAATGCCGGAACAGCTCAAAGCCAGCGCGGCACTCATGGGAGCCAAGCTCACCAACGTGGCCTTGCTCACGGACGGCAGATACTCAGGGGCTAGTCACGGGTTTATTGTTGGACATATTGTACCCGAGGCTGCGGTTGGAGGTCCGATTGCTGTTGTGCGCGATGGCGATGTGGTTACGATCGATGCAGAGAGCAATTCGCTTAACATGGATGTGTCTGAGGAGGAAATTCAGCAGCGTTTGAGGGAGTGGAAGCCTCCGGTGCCGCATGTCACTCGTGGTGTGTTGGCGAAGTATGCGCGGTTGGTTGGGGATGCATCGCATGGTGCGATGACTGATTTATTTTGAGACTGTACGAGTACTACAGGTTGGAATGATAACGATTCATGGATCCATGTTTCACCGGCTGGTTCATGTACTCTGTACCCAGAACAGAGTATGAGACTGTACCTGAACAGACCCAAAAGATAAGGCAAAACGTAGCATTATATCAGTCTCGACCCAATCAGAAAGTCTACCGAAGCACATTGACTCTTCTTCCATTTCTATTTTCGGTTCTGTTCTATGCCAATTCTTCGGCATGTTCAACGCCCTCCACGGGTTACCGACTGACGTTATGAGTGGGCGGCGATGAATCATCCGCCGATTCAACTCTACCCCATACAACCACCTGCACGCTAGTCGCTACTCGCATTTCTCTGGCTTTGCCAGGTGAGCCTTGAAGATCATCTTCAAAAAAAGGTAATGCACTATATTCCAGGGTATCCGGTTTCAAAACGGTTGTGTTGGTGAGCTCAGGTCAGGTTCCCCAGCTTAGTTGGAGAAGGGAGAAATTTTCCTGTCCTACTTTGCGACGGCGACAGCTTGACCAGCGCATAACTATACTAGCCTTTATCATTGATCACAAGCTGACGTCGTGGATCTCGTATAGCAGCGCCAGTTAAGAAACCGTCAAACAACCAACTCTTCCTTCGTTGTTGTGACCTGTCAGCGAATTCTACCAAGACTCAACCACGGAATCGCAACGAGAACCCGAAAAACAAACCACTTCTGGCCTGCGTCTACCTCTAAAGAGTACTGCAACTATTCAGTGTCGACGTGCAGAGTGGAACTGTCAGACAAGATCTTCTCCAGCGACCGTCCAACGTGCCGATTCGGCCGTTCTCATTGGCAGAAACGCCGTTCGGGGAAAACCAGTGATGCGCAAATAGTTGCATATACGGTTGCATATCAGTCACTAGTCACCATCTGTTGGTCGCTTCGATAATCCGCTCGACTATCCGCCGTGTCCAAAGGGGTTTGAATCCGTTGACTTTCGGCCAAAGAGCGTCGTCGTTGGCCTCGCGTGGGTTAAACTTGGGCTTCTAGAACAACTTCCCACGGCGCTCTTCCGATTGCTTGGGGTATCCCTGTTGGGAGAAATTGCCATTCCCGAACTTTGGGTGACGTGGTGGATCTGGATCTCTGCTGGATAGTGAGTTGACCGACTGTCCGGTGTTGTGCGCTGTGTCCCGGGTGTTATTGTTTGAGGAACGCATGATTCCTGCCAGAGGCCAAGGCCACTGTGCAAGGGGAGGCGATCGCTGGAAACCTGGGCCTGATTGATCATCCCCCCGAGAGAGAACTTATTTTTACCTGTCCCCGGCCATGGGATCGACCGGCGGTCCTTCGTTGGTTCCTACCTCTTCCTCTTCCTCCTCGTCCCTGACTCGTACTTTTACCTTCCCGTCGGATGTCAAGGGTGTGTTGCGCATCTGGGATTCCGTCATCTCTTCTACCTTGGACCGTTATCGCAATGGCACTGTGAACTGGAGCCAGGTTGTGTTTCTGACTACGTGCTTCGTCGCAATGGCGAGCTGTGGATTTTTGTCTTCCCTGCGGCGGCGCAGAGGCGCTGGGCCGCCTTCTGATGGCCGTGGCAGACGCTTTGGTCGTTCTGCTTGCAAGAATGACCGGAAGAGCTCCGCTGGGGCCACGTCCTCTTCTGACGAGGACGAGTATGATAGCAATGCGCCTTTGCGCCCTGGTACGGATAGTTCTCTTTCTGAAAAAGATGCGGCGGCTCAGCACCGTGAACAATCGGTGGAAGGTCAGTCCTATTCCTCTTGTTTGTCATTGCGCTGTGATTTAATACTAACGAAAGCAGCCCTTACTACCGACCCAGGTCTCCTGAAGAAGTACTCTTCGTACGTCTCCTACTCGACGTCTGTTACTACATACCCATCTATTAGGACATTCTTCTGTCCGCATCCGCAAATGAGCAAGTTGCCTACCAAACCATCACCAATTCCGATGCTTGTGTTTGTGCACGGCCTGGGCGGGTCCCTGGCGCAGTTCCATCATTTGCTCACGAGCTTGACGAACATTGCACCTTGCTTTGGAATTGACCTGCCGGGATGCGGTTTGTCGACATTTGAGCCAACTTCCTGGGATGCATACACAGTCGAGGCACTGGCGGAACTAATCGCCACTGCTATTGAGCAGCATCGTGATGTCGAAGCAGGTCAGGGAGTCGTGCTCGTATCGCATAGCTTGGGATGCTCTCTGTCAGCGCTGCTGGCATCTTCAGTTTCGCCAATCGGAGCTCAGCTCAAAGAGCACATCATCGGTACCATTTCCGTTTGCCCTCGCGCATCTCCGCCGCCTCCTAAGGATACTGCCATGTTCCGTCGGCTCCTTTACATTCCGAACCCTGTGTTTAACCTGTGGCGTACCTGGGATCGACGTGGTGGTCCTAACAGTGCCAGCGTCACTCGATTCGTTGGCCCTGATGCCGATCCCGAGACTAGGGAACTACAGGTCCGCTTTAACAAGCATAGCAAGACCGCTGTGTGGAGGCGCATGGCATGGGGAACACTCCCGACGCATTATGAGAACGATAAGCCGATTGGAGGCATGCCAGGAGAGGAGGTCTGGGCGGGAATACAATCCCCAGTCCTGCTCATCGCTGGTGAGTCCGACGCGGTCACCAAAGCGGCAGAGTTGAAGAAGATCCTTCAGTTCTTTGGAGATATCAAACCAGACGAGAAGATCGAGCCCGATAGCAGTGTCGTACCTGATGCTGCTAGGGTCCAGGATCAGATTCAGATTCCCGTCAGCGGCCAAGCGCACCAAGTCGAATATGGAGGTGAAGAGCAAACCGAAAAGGTCTCGGAGGGCAAGCGCAGACGTCCCGTTAAGACCGCAATCCTCCCAGCCCCAGCCTCCCACGCTCTTCTCTACGACCGCGCAACCTACCGCACCGTCTCCGGAATTATCCAAGACTTCTTCGTCTCGCACATCGATCACCGCCTAAGCCTGGGCTGGCAACTCCACCATCTAAATACGTCTGGGAAATGGGACGTCAAGAACGTTGCCAAATGGAAGAAAGTCCCACCCATCTCACAACCCCTAGCAGACACCTTCGTCGCGCTCAAAATGCTCCGCGAAGTAGACGAGGAACACAACCCTGTCCGCTTCTCCGAACAACACCACAACAACATCTACGCCGTAATCGACATCTCCCACGAAAATCCTGTCTACAACCCAGCCTCGCTCGAAAAGGGCGGCATCCACTACCATAAGCACCCCACCGTCTCCAAGATTCCGCCAACACCAGATGAGACCCGGGACTTCATCGCGCTGGTCGATCGCCTGCAAGCTGAGATCACGGACCTTGTCAAAAAACGTCCGGAGAGTGAACGGGAGTTGCCCCGTCCTGTAGTCGGCGTGCATTGTCATTATGGGTTTAATCGGACTGGGTTCTTGATTGTTTGCTATTTGATTGAAAGACGGGGGTTTGGAGTTCAGGAGGCGATTGATGAGTTTGAGAGGAGACGGCCGCCGGGAATCAGACATGGACATTTTTTGGATACGTTGTTTGTGAGGTATTGTGTTGGGTTGAAGAGGGCGCCTACTTGGTAGTCATAGTTAGGTTCATACTTCACTTATTTCGGGTGGTTGATTGGGCTGGCGTTGGTGGTCTTTAGTTGTTATGAGTTATGATAGAGTGTACAATAGATATTACTATTTCATGACAATTTTTCTATACTTATTATAAGGATTTTTTTTTACCCAAAGTATCAGTGAGATACTCTGTATGTACGGTCCATACATAGTTAACCTAACTACGTTACTTCTCCGAAAATTTACGCCTCAGGCAACTAGGGTAAGTCTAACCCAAACAGGCTAAGCGAAAAAAGCCCGCCCACACAGAGCGAACCGGCCGCCCTTTTCGCGCAACCGAGAAAACACGAAACGCACCTTTTGAGGTTTTCGACCAACCCGCCCTCCGACGACCATCCCTCCGGCTTTAACCTCTTCAACTTTCTCCCCAGGTTCAACAAAGTCGCCTGCAAAAATGGGTGGTGTCACCGTTCGCGATGTGGAAGTAAGTCGTGTCGTTACTCCGGGTTTCGTGTCCGGTCTGGTCTAGGGTCTGGTGGTTTTGGTCCTCTTGATGAATGGGAGAAACGATCGAGCGAAACGAGGATGTGGAATTGGAGGCTGAGATGCTACGATAGCGAGGGGAGGAATTGAAAGCGACTGCAATTCGACTGGAATCGTCTGGATATCGACCATCGATATCTACAATTCGGCACTGCGAGGATTGGATGTTAAGAGAAGGATTTGCGATATGTGTGGAGGAACAATATCAGACTTCAAGGGCTTTGCTGGATTCGACGATCGGAACGCTTTCATTTTTCAAGAGGACCAGACCACGATTGGACATCGGCCATTTTGGACATTGGACACAGTTGTGGAGTGAAAGGCGCATGCTGACGGATATTCTCCAACAGGCGCAGAAGTTCATCTCTGCCTACTCTGCGTTCTTGAAGCGCCAGGGAAAGCTCCCCATCCCCGGATGGGTTGACACTGTCAAGACCTCTGCCTCGAACGAGCTCCCTCCCCAGGACGCCGACTGGTACGATACCATATAACATAAAAGAAAACCTGCACCGCCACCTAACAAAACATGATAGGTACTACGTCCGCGCCGCCGCCGTCGCCCGTCACATCTACCTCCGCAAGACTGTCGGTGTCAACCGCCTCCGCAAGGTTCACGGCTCGACCAAGAACCGCGGCAACCGCCCCGCCCACCACGTCGACGCCTCGGGCTCCGTCGACCGTAAGGTCCTCCAGTCCCTCGAGAAGATCGGTGTCCTTGAGCACGACGAGGACAAGGGTGGCCGCCGCATCACCGAGAGCGGCCAGCGGGATCTGGACCGTATTGCCAAGACCACCGTTGACGAGGAGGAGGAGGATGACGAGTAAAGAAGGAAAGGAAAGCAAAACACGAATTCTATAAAAAGTTGCATATTCCTTATCTCTCTTGCCATCTCTTTTCTTCTCTCTTCATGTGTTTCCTTATGTCCTTTACCTCTTCCTTTTCCGTTCCGTCATAATATCCTGGGAGAAATGAAATAAATGGATGGGTGCTTGGGTTGAGCGATCCTCGAATTTCATCTATTGGCTTAGGGAGGGAGAGTCTCCGAATTTAGGACTTTGGGAGACCTGGGCACTGATCATGATAGTGTTTCCGGGCCTCTTCCAATCAATGTACGGGAGTACGATTCAATGATTGTATGTCTATCTACACTTCCCAGTAAACTATACAGTAAATTATTTCTTCCCCGACTGTGCCGAAGGATCCTAAGCCATCAGTTAGCACTTCCAACTCCAAACACCAACTATATAAGGAACAACGTACCAAATAAACCTGATAGAACCTCATCCTTACCTCTTCCCCATCAATTGCAAAAACAACCCTTCCCGCCCACGGCACCTCAACCTCATTCTTCTCCGCATCCGCCCGCAGCACATACCGCACCGTCCCATACAACATAACCTCATCCTCGCCCCCGAAGAACACCTTCGTAGGAGCGTGTCTCCGCGACGCAACGTGTGTCCATAGGCCGTGGCGGAGCGTTCGAATCTCTGTACCGGATTGCGTTAGCCTGCCCCAAGTATAATTATAGAAGACACAGGGTGGAATGGAGTGGGGGAAGGTACCGTCACGTCCAACAGCCTTCTTCGAGCCCATGATTAAAGTCGCATCGTCGGTGAAGGAGGAGACATATTTGTCGTGTGCGGACTCGGTGTCGCTGGTTTGGTAGAAGGTGGAGAGGAAGGAGAGGATGCGGGAGGTTGTTTGGGGAGAGATGGAAGGGTTGGAGGTGATTTCGTAGGACATTTTCTTTTCTTTTCTTTCCACTTCTTTTTGTATCAACTTGTTTGGGTAATTGGTGTCTTTGTATAGATGCGGTTAATCAGGGGGGTTTGATTGCGGTGGTTTCTATGGATTTGGGCTCACCCTTTTTTGCGCTGGGATAGTCTCTGAGATTACGAATTGAGAATTTAAGAAATAAGAGACTTGTATATGAACTCCGGAGTAGTACTCGTGTGTTCTATTCTCGATGATATAATGAGGGGCTTCGGTCCGATAGGATGGTTGGCTTCCGACGGTGTTCCGGCTCAACGGTTCTACAAGTAGATTCCGACGACGATATTTGGAACATGACTATCCTGGCGAACTACATCGTAATATTGTAAAAGAGGAATGTGAGAATTAAACAGTGCATTCAGCTACAGCAGCATGGATCATGTCTAGATGCTATACAATACCCCTTAGATGCTAGTGCTGTTGCTAGATAAAACCCGCATCCGAATCATCGGAAATCAACACCTGTAATCCCCCTCCTGCTTCCTAAAATCCCCCCAACTCGCCCGATCCACACCATTCGGACGACTCCCCCGCTCAAACACGTTCTCAACCCCCTCAATCTCCGCCACCGGCCGTACAATCTCGATATCCGCCTTATACGCCTCCGAGTGCCACTTCTCCGTAAGCACCTCGGGCACATACAAATGCGGGAACCGCTGCTGCATAATCTTCAGCACAGTCGACGAAATGCGATCGACGCTGTCGCAGTGGCGTAGGGCGAAGAACTCGGGTGGTAGCGCGGCGCGCATGGATTCTTGAATGAAGGCGGAGTACTGGCCTACTGCGAAAAGGAGGAGGTCGTAGTGCATGAGGGAGGCTTTTCCGTGGTAGGAGCCGCCAGTTTTGGCGCGCTGGTAGAGGCCCGTCAGGGCTGCGATTGCGCCCATGCAGCCGGTGCCGTAGTCGGAGATGGGGAAGGGGGGAACCACGGGGCTGGAGTGGCCCATGAATTGGCCTTGGGCCCAGGCGATGCCGGTGACCTGTTTCTGTTAGCATGATCCAGATTGGTTCCTTGAGTTAGAGAGGCTTACGCAGTCGGCAATCTGCTGCCAGCCCGGTCGTCCAGCCCATTCACCCTCGTAGCCAAAACAGTTCTCATTCACGTACACAACACCCTTGCCGCGCTTTTCAGCCAAAGCGGCAAGAGCATTCGGACCGTAGCCCAGTTTCTCCAGAGCTCCAGGACGGTAACCGTCAACGACGACGTCAACGTCCGCGACAAGTTTTTCGAATTGGCGTCGTCCTTCTTCCGTCTTCAGGTCGAGATCAGCTGCATGCTTGCCCATATTTCCGTCAACTTGGAAAAATGGGACATCAGAGAGGTTGGGGCTGGTGATCTTCAAGACATCGGCGCCGTATTCGCTCAGAATCCGGGTGACAGTCGGACCAGCAATAATACGGCAGAGTTCCAAGACCTTGATTCCTTCCAAAACCTTCTTGCTTCCGGGACGGCCAGCGGGGAATGGTGTTGGAGGAATGTCGCCCTGCAAGCGTGACACCTTCCAGAATGGTTCTTGCACGTTAACTTGGCCCTAGGCTCGTTAGTATCTCCAGCTATATTTGGCACTGGGATGACATACATGAGGTGTCTTGACAAAATCCTCGTGCTTGAACGCCGTCACACCAGCCTGTCTCCTCTCCCGGTTCATGTCCTCCAGCTCTGCAGCCCCATATTTCTGCACATGGCTTTCGATCACCTTGATGACCTCCTCGTAGTCTGTCAAATCCGGACGATGACCCTCCAAACCAATCATATTCAACGTCGTCGTAGCTTCCAGCGAGCCATGAATGTGGAAGAACTCGCCAGGGTTCTTGGTGCGATAGAGGTTGGCAGACATACGGCGATACCCATTCGACTGCGCGGCCAAAAGATCCGTGTCTATCCAGTCAGCTGCAATCTCATTCCATCCCGAACAGTTCCACATACCCTTCAACCTAGCTTTAACAGCGGGATCCAACTTGGACAATCCATCCAACTTGGCCATGTACGCCTGGCAACCAAATGCCGTAGCCTTCTCCAAACTAACCTTGATATCCCGCGACGACGCGCCATAACGCAAATCGGCTAGGGCTGCGGCCACGGAACCTTCAACACCTTTCAATGCAGCCAAGGTTTCGGTCTCCTTGAAGGGAATTGGGTAATATATTTGGTCGTGGGAGGAGTAGAACGAGACCTTGTCCCGGTTTTCAATCACTTGCGGAGGCAAACTGAAGCGTTCGGATTGGTCGCATAGCAGGGAGAAGATCCGACCCGCCTCGCGGATGGGGGAGTATGTTTCTGAATTAGCCATTATCGATTGTTACTTTCACCTTCTTCCTGTGTATAACTTTAAAGCATAGAAAGGAATTGAGGCGGTATATATATGTGGAAGGTCAACACCCGGAGCCCTTGTCGGATCGGGTGGATTTCCTCGGGCCATTGAAAGGGTTTCCATTTAGGGAAAGCAGAGGCAGATTGCACCCATTGAAGCCGCGAGAAGAGCAAAAAGAACCCCGCAAAGACGCGAGAAACAGAAAAAGATCCGATGAAGAAGTTGACGGGCCGGGGGAGCTTTCGGAAGCGATAAGATCGGATGTACACCACACACGTGATGATAAGCAAGTATCGACACGTGATAACCATATGTCACGTGACTGTAAGGGTGTTGGTGATAAGAGTGTAACGTGACTATCATTTAGATCTACAGAGGACTCGACATGATACGGAATGCTCCGTCGGGATTGGATCGTGTCGTGATGCAGCTGTAAGTCATCTCGTGGGATGCTCGGCAAATGCAACCCTGGCGGCAGGAGTTGCGGGGTGAGAGTTCGTGCTCTGGCCTCTGGATTTTACTCGATACAGCTGAACACACACTGGACTCACCATGGAGTCACTGTTGGCGAATGCCGTGACGTCAGCTGTCAACTGGCAGCCAGTGATTAAGGGCATGTGTTCGGGAGACCAACACGTGCTGGAATAGGGTTCTGCCCTGCGCACACACTATAAAGATATTAGAGTATAGTTCCATGAGAATAGCATAGATATCTTGCTATATACTTGTTAGATATCTATCTACCCATATATATATTATGGAGAAGTACTTGTGGTCTACACAGTACGCACACTGCTAGGGAGATACTGTACTGTACATCCGGAGTAGGAGTATACATTCCGGTACAGACCCAACCGGGACCACCCGGCGAGTCCCCACGACGCCAATCACGGGGCCCACGCGCCGCGACGGTTGGCTGGGGAGAGATAGTGTAGAGTTGCATTTTACAAAGATAACAACACAAGATTCAAGAATAATAACGCGCACAAAATTCGATATCGAGTGAGCTGAACACTTATAAAAAGCACCCGTAGCCCGCGGGCGAGGAATGTACTCGCCGCGCTAAACTTATTTGGGCCTGCAGCATTCCTGTGCCTGAGCAACTACAAGTGTTCTTTCGGCCTCCTTTTCACCTGATCTATTCCTCTATTCTTGCACCTTTCTTACACCTTTCTATATCCTTTTATAATAAAATTACTATATTCCTCTGAAATACTTGTTTCTCTCACATCGACTCCCACCTCCAAAATTCTCATCTGACCTCCCGCGTCGCATCCTCCCGTCAGCTTCGCCTCGGCTGATTAAAATCGCTCCTCCTCTTTTCGTTCTCCAGTGTTACGTGAGTCAACTAGTGCTTTGTCCTCTTTTCTATCGTTTTCTCTATTTTTCTCCTCATTTTCTTTATTTTATACCTCATAACACCTCCCTAGGGCTGCTTTGTTGACAAATCGCCTCCCCCCTTTGTTCTATACGGTGCTGACTCAACCCTCAACCAAAAGAAACCCCAGGTCTAGCCACCACCACCACCACCACCTCTCTTAAATATAACTACCACACACATCATGTCTCGTCCAACCGGTCCCTCTAGCATCGCCATGGCTCTTGCTGGCAAGACGGCTTCTGTCGATATTCCCAAACCTCGCTCGGGCTTCACCGTTGCTCGTGATACTGCTCACTCTGTCATGTTGCCTACTCCTCCCAACTCCATCTCTCCTACCCTTCGTCCTCACGTCTCTTTTGGCCACGAGCAGTCCGCCAACCTCGCGGGTACCCCTCCCTTGGCCTCATCCCACCCCGACTCCGATCTCGATCTAGGAGATGCCGGAGACCTGGACAGCACAGGCGCTATCACACCGGGCATGTTGGCTAAACACCACTTGCCTGAGATTATGCTGCACCAGGGCCCCTTGGCAATCCGTCATGTCATGGGTTACCTGACCACATCCGTCCCCGGTTTCTCCAGGATTCCTCCTGCGAAGGCCCGCAGACTGGTGGTGGCCGCGCTCGAGGGCCGCGGTTCTGAACAAGGAGGTGGTTCGGATGGCGACGTCGTTTTTGAAAAGGTGGGATGGGGTCGCTGGGATGCAAGACGACGAGGCGAACCATCCCGCCACAACCAACACCTCGAGCCATCACCGCCCTCCAGTCTTCCCAACTCGTTCCACCAACGTGGCGTCCAGATCCCTTCCCGGAGAGAGAACTGGAGTCCCTATGGAACCAGTGCTGCTGATTCCGCCGTGTTCTCTTATACCGAGGGAGCGGACTACGGCCGACACAGGGACATCAGCATGCTCGAAGACGAAGCGGACAAGATGTCCCTCGATGGAGACGAGCGTGAATACGTCTCCTCGTCCGAGGCTCCGGAAGACGAGATTCCGGACGAAGACTGGGGCGAGGAGGACGTGACGGATGAAGAAGACTGGGCGCAAATTGGTGCTGATGCTCTCCGTGCGCGCTCGCTGAACGCCAGTGGTGGATTCCTCGATGCGAAGCAGCAGCCGCGTGGTGGCGGCCCTGCTGCCTCCACCCTGGCTAAATCTCTTCCCAACAACATTCCTATCCAACAGCTTGGGTTCACCCTACCGGAGGGTGTTGTTAACGATCGCGAGGAGCGCGCTGCCGTGGAGGCACTTTTACGACTTGGCTCTATGTAAATTCGACACGATCATATTGGCGGGCGTTAATTTTGTTTGGTCTTTTTTAGGATGCTAGCATACATATTCAAGAGCAGGGATCGACTGGATCGACCGCTAGCACGGATTGCATTGGGATTGGACAGATGGCGTTTGGTTTGGTTTGGGAAACAGGGTGTGATGCGCCCTTGGGGTTTTCAGGGCTTCAACAGATTATTTTGGCATAAAGCCAGTCTTGCATTTTACCACTCTTGGTCGTCTCCTCTTTTGCACATGCACTTGTGAAAAACACATCATCTCGTGACTGGATATAGTTATACATATAGCATTTAATACCCATAATCTACATATATATCTCATCTACTCAGGAATTCAGTTCTCCTATATTCCGCACCAGTGGCAAAAGCTCTATACTTCGCTTCATCCTAGATCCACTTATCCACAATGCACCAGGGGCAAAGGGATAATTAAGCATATCTGAGTTTATATTCAGTATCTGTGGCGATTTCCTTTTGTGGATGCATACAGCGTACGATTCCCCACTGTACGGGCTACTACAGGCACATCATACCACCACACATTTAGTAGAGTGGTGCTTGAACCGTCTGATATACAGGGGTTAATCCAATAGGACTGGCCCTAGATAGGATGGATATGCATGATATTGTTCTAGAAAAGGACTCTTTTTGGTTGAGCAGTTTGCATTAACATTAATATTAATACAGCCGTTTCCTATTACTTTTATACAGAGTAAACGACCCCTAGCGAACGCCAGTACCCCAGCAATACATATACAATCCATATCCATACCGTACCAATACCATCCTTACCCGTGATCAAAAACCCCAAACCATAGTCCATGCCCATATCCCGTATTCTAGAAAAGAAACTATTGCTCTCCATCATGAGCCTCATTAATCCTCCTCCAAACCTCCGCCTCAACCTGCACCAACTTCTCTCCCGCAGTCTGCATCCACCCCTTTGCTATATCCAGGAATCCTTTTCCGCCCGTGTCTAGCTCGTCTTGCATTATGTTGTTGCTGGGGATGGTGTACGGAGATTGGTACGAGGTTGATGGGTGTCGAGGGTAGACGGTGTTGTAGGGCGTTGTTGCGTTGGGGGTATTTTGGTATTGCGGGTACTGCTGCTGTTGGGCGGTAGAATAGCCATACCCATATCCATACGACTGCGTAGGGAACTGGATACCCGGGTTGGGATTGATATTCAGACTCTCACTCGCAGCAGGAGCAGCACCCTCAACAACCCCACCCTGCGCAACAACCTCTCCAACCTTCGGTGGTGGAGGAACGTCCTGCCCTTGTATTTCCACTTGTGTCTGTCCATATCCATAGCCCTGTCCTAAAGTCTGATGGACGTCAGCAACAGGAACAGCCCCAGGCTGCGGTGGCGGAGGCGAGGAACTCGTCGTCGTAGCTGGGGTCGGGTTCGTTGTCTCGGAGGGCGTGTAGACGGATGTTGAACGCTCTGGCTCTGGGAGTGACTCTGGCTGTGTCTGTGGCTCTTTCTGGCCCATTACGGATTCTGTGGCCGCGGGTAGAGAGGACATGCTGGTTGGCTGGGCGGCGCTGTATATTGGGGAATAGGATGGGGCGGTTGAAGTTGCGGCTGCGGAGTTTGTTGCGGGGAGTTGTTGTTTTTGGTCGTCGTCAGACTTAGAAGATGGAGTTGCTGTGGCTTCAGGTGCACCACTACCTCCTGGTGTGTAGACTCGTGTCATGGTTGGAGAGCTTGATGTTTGAAGGCGATGCCAAGGTAGATGAAGCTCGAGTGATACGTCATCACACAGATTTTCACGTGACTACAACCCACCAATCACACCACGCCTGGTGAAAACTCTTCGAAGGACAAGTTGAACCCCAGATTTTAATTGCATACCGAGAAAATACAGATTTTGAAGAAAAAAAAGGAAAATTGCTTGCAGACAGTAGTAAAGTACAACGGGTACAAGAGGAAATGTCACATGGCTCTATGATCAAGACCCCGAAAGCGCCCTTGATCGATATTTCTATCAAGACCTCCACACAACATTCAGCACCTAGCAGTTACGCCAGACGCCAATTTTACATACTCTTCCCCAGCAACGGTTCGAACTTAATCAATCGTTTACTTGAACTTCTTTCCGAAGAGGAGGAGCTGAGCCTGGTCGTAGATGGACAGGACACCAGCACCAGCGACACCACGGAGGATGTTAGCACCAGCACCCTTGAAGAGAGACTTGGTACCCTCCTTGGCGATAATCTGGCGGGCGGCATCCATGGAAGAGCTGTACTTGACGGCCTGTAGAAAGATAGGTTAGAAACTGATTGACAAGGGGGGTTATAGAATTGATACATACCTCACCAGAGGTCATCATCATACGACGACGGATGGTGTCAAGAGGGTACGAGGCAACACCGGCACCGGTAGTGACAGACCAGCCGAGCAAGAACGAAGCAAGGAAGTTACCCTCAAGAGGACCGACGAGAACAACAGGCTTGATGGAGTCGTACATGCCGAAGTACAGACCACGGTAGACGATGATTCCAAGAACAGAGGGACCGAAACCACGGTAAAGACCGGCAATACCGTCAGAGGCGAGAGTCTTCTTGTAGACGTCAAAGAGACCGTTGAACTGACGGTCACCACCGCCCTTGGCGGACTTGGCGTCGTTGGCAAGACGGGTACGGGCGTAGTCGAGAGAGTAGACGAAGAGGAGGGAAGTGGCACCAGCAGCCTGTATCAAGATTAGTCTAATTGTTTGAATGCCAAAACGGGGTCAGGGAAACATACACCACCGGAGGCAAGGTTACCCATCATCCACTTGGCGTAACCGTCACGCTCACGCTTGTAGGCGAACATAGACTTGAAAGTGTCGCGGAAGGCGAAGTTCAGAGCCTGGGTGGGGAAGTAACGGACGACGTTGGCGGTGTTACCTCTCCAGAGGGAGACGACACCCTCGGAAGCGGCGGTACGCTTGAAGCAGTCACCAATACCGGCGTACTTGCGGTCAAGACGACCAGCCTTAAGCATCTCATCCTGGTTCTGAATGAGGAGCTTAATACGCTCAATAGGGGCGGCAGCAGTCTTGGAGACGGCAGCGGAGACACCACCCACTATACAAGAGTTAGTATAAATTCAGTGTATTCTTTGTTTCGATCGACGATTCTCCAGAATTGAGTCGCTTGGTCGAATATATAAAGCGATGGATTTCTGGTGGGGGAGTTCAATGGAACATACTCAGGAAGTCAACGACGAAACCCTGTGAAAATTCTGTCAGTGCATTGTTCGAAGCGTTTAAGAATGCTAAACCACAACTAGCCAATTCCTATTCCCCAATCCCAGATAGATCCAATGGCCTCTACAGACCGGTATAGTATTGTGAAGGACCCCGTCCTACCCGGGATGGCACGAACAGAAACCGACCAGCTCAGCAGCAAGCACAAAAGAGGAGCAACTTACGGGCATGCCGAGGACGGACTTCTCGCCCTGGTTAACCTCACCCTTCTTGTCGGCCATGATGACGGAAGTGATGAAAGGAAATTAAAAAAAAAAAAAGAGGGGAGATGGAGAGTTGAAGGTCAAGACAGAGACACTTCAAAAGGGGATGGGAGGAGAGGGGAAAAAAAAAGAAAGAGGGAAAAAAAAATAGCGAGCGAAGGGCTCTTGTAAGCGGGAAGAAGCGAGCGGAGCCACACTACACCGAATCAGGTTTAGTGCGAGAACAAAACAGAGGGAGAAAATTTCGACTCCGGCGCTAGTGCTGGCCCGGGCAACGCAGCCGATATCTCCCGATGTAAGTATCAACTGTACTTGTACTGGTATCAAGCTGTATCAAGCAACGGTGGAATAATAATAAGAAAGTCTTTAATACAAGTGTTCACCAGACAGCTCATAAAACCATTTAAGTACATACTCTCATATCAACCAAAAAAAAAAAAAAAACTGCACTCCAGTCTTGTTGTTCTACGGGGCTGTCACCCGGTAAAGCCTCTCCGCCCGCCCACCGATTGCGCGCCCACATCGGGGGATTATCCCAGCCTTTCCCATTGTTCCCTCCGAGCGTGCGGTAGCCAGACCTTTGGATCGCTGAACACCATGGATCACGAACATTGGATACGATAATTCTTTTATTTCAATTGACCATACAGACTCTGCTTACAGGGTACACTCACTCAATGCTTTCTCCAAGAGGAAATGCCGGATTTCGCCATACCGACGGCCTCCGGTCATGCGTGTCACGGGACTTCGGATCTTGATGCCGATTCCATGTGCTTGGAGGGGTACTGCACAACGCCTTACTACTTGCAGCAGAGAGAGCCCTGAATAGATGTGCATCAATTTTGGAAAAGTTCTCGCCTATTCTTGATTAATCTCATTAAGAGAACACAAGGCCAGTTTTATGAGGACCCTGAGTACTTGTATAAGGGGTATATCTCCCTACTCTGTAACACCGAGAGCAGCCCGAAGCTCATGACGCGCGATACGCACCTACATGCAGAGCGCTCATGCACTCGTACAGAAAGAAACCCTTGGACAGAATCTTTCGGTGTGGTGATTCCGGTCAAGGCTTTTCCTTCCTTTTTGTTTCCTCCTGTCTTTCTAAGTAATCCTGTCGTGAAAGGTTTGCGTTGCCACTTCTGTATACTCCGTCTGTCCGATTACAGAGTACTGCTTGCCATGCTCCACAGGTCTTGTCAGGAAGTGAGGAGGGTACTTCTACATATCAGAAGCATTGTCCCTGGCCTAAACAAGCCCTATTATTCTTCACTGTAAAATTGTCCTGTTCATATCAAGGCCATTGTAGTATGTAGTATGTAGTATGCGGCATGTCCGGATGTGTGGAGAATTCCAGAATTACCGCATTCGGCGCAATGAATTCCAGTCAACACTTGCACCTATCTCGAACAAGAAATCTGAATGATATTTTTAGGTAGGGCTGCAAGTGTTTTAATCTATGTTATATTACTCTGTACACAGTATAATATGGCACACGCCAGCCTGTCAATGGATTTCCGATTGCCCAGAAGATCTGCCCCGGATTCTGGCAGTGCACGGATAACAGGGCATCCAACGGCGCGTTTGCCAAGTTTTCACCCGTAAAGATAAGGGCAAAGGTATTGTCAATTCAAATGGAACGTTTTGTGGAACAGTACAGCTATAGGACAGATTCAACTGGGTCATTTATAGTTGAGAAATACATCAGGCTCTAGTTTATGGACAATCAGAGGTATAAATATACAAAGCACGACAAATCAGTTCTTCTTGGTCCTTCTTCTCTTCTTCTTCCTGCCACCCTCACGAATATCTACATCACCACCCTCTTGCTCTTCCTTGGCCGCGTCTTTCTCGCCGCCAAATGTGAACTCTGGACCCTCTTCGTTACCAAAGGTATCCTTCCGCCATTGCCTCACCCGGGCCTTCTTGCCCAGCTTCTTGCGGTCTTTCTGTTTCTTCTCTTCATCGCGGAAGGACGCCAGTTTCTTCAATCCGGCGAACTTGTTGAGATGAGTATCGTCGGCCATGAGGATGTCCCGAGCGCTAAGACCGAAGCTCTGTGGCGATGTTTCACGGTAGCGGAAACGGGTTGCGTTCTTCTTGGTCGCACCGGGGAGCAGGTTGATGTCCAGGTCCAGGTTGCGGTCTGCGGCTTCTTCGATACGCATTCGGTCCTTACGAGCTTCGCGCTTCTGATCCCGTTTCTCTTGAGCTTTGCTCTTCTTGCTTGATGATCCCTCGCCATCAGCGGCGTTGTCCATCTCAGCGTCGGACTCCTCCATGGTGGGTTTCGGGTTCTCTGCATCGAAGTCAGGAACAATGTCTGTAATGTCGATATCGTCATCCCATGTGGGCTTCTTGGGCTTTTTCTTCTTGCCTCCGCTCTCGTCGTCGCTCCCGCCTCCTTCTTCTTCGGCGTAGTAGTCTTCACCAAAGCGCTTCTGCATCTCTTGCTCCCAGTTCCTGTCATCCCAGTTGTCATCGAGGAACCTGGCCCAATCCTCGTCTGTGAATTGAGAGGCGCGGAAACCAGCGACTTCCTTAATCTGGTTGACCTTCTCTTGAAGCTGGTCAACCTTGAGCTTGCGGAGGCGGTTCTTCTCGGTCTCGCGCTGCTTCTTCTCCTCCTCCTTTCTTAAGCGCTCTGCTTCTCTGTGCTTCTTGCGGCTGCTCTTTTCTTCTCTGCGAACAGACTGCTGGTTCGTTGCATCACGGGCATGAGTTGTAATCCTCTCGTTGGCCTTGTTTGGATCCTCGAAGCGGAAGTTGTACGCTTCTTCGAATGCTTCTGCGCGCTCATCCTCGTCCTCATCCTCCGACTCGAATGGGTGAAGCTCCCTGTTTGTAGGAATCCATGCCCTCGATGACATGAAATTCGACAGAAAATTCTCAGGGTCCTTGTCCGCATTCTCAACATCCAGTTTGACCTCCGGCTTTGGTGCAGGCTCAGGAGCAGATTTGCGAATCAGGAAATTATCTTCATCGCCGTCCTCCTCGTCAGCCGATGCACCCTCACCATCCGCTGCTGCATGCATCTCCTTGACTACCGCATCTTTCAATTCCTCTTGTTCTTGAGCGTAGGTCTTGGGCGGTTGAGGTGCATCATTGTCCTCTGTCAGGGTCGCACCACTCAGATAGTTCTCCCGATGGTAATCACGGAGTGTCATAGGCTTTTCCTGCTTCTTCGAGGTGTCCGGCTGGGCATCGTCATTTTGAGAATAGAAAGTGACGTTCGAATCGTACACTCGAGGGTCTTTGGACCGAATCGCGTTCAGGGTTGCGTTGATTTCGGCATCAAGTGCCTCGGTAGCGAGTTCTCCGTCGTCATCTTCATCTTCATCCTCCGATGACTCATCTGAAGATCCATCGTCTTCATCACGATCGCGGCGCTTTCCAAGAGAAGAGGTTTTTCCGAATTTTGATTCCACTGCAACAGCCAGTCAGTCCGTTTCCCAATCGGTATACGTAAATTATAAACTGATCCACATACACTTCTGCATTTCCTCTCTCTTCTTGTTGTGCTCAAAGCGACGCGCATAGTCCTCATTGATCTTGAAGGACTCTGCATCCGACTGCTTGCCAATGGGAACTCCGCCGGACTCGTCGCCGGAGTCACTGTCGTCGTCGAGCAGCTTGCGCGCCTTTTTCGATGGAGGCTCCATGTTCGTCTTATGAATACAGAGCTCTGCAATAATGAATCAATGAATGACAGCGGAAAATTTCGTCTCGACAATTGTATGTTGATTGCACCGAAGGCGAAGAAAAAATTAACGGTACTAAGTGCCGTTTCTGGCAGAAAAAAAAATCTCGATGTCTCACCGCCCTACTCTCACCGCCTGATAAACCAGGCAGCAAACCGAGTCACTGACGTCGCGGTAGATCAGCGGCGTGTTCAGTATTGCCCCCAGAAGCGCCGGTGGAGGATCCAAGCTCCCTAAAGCCATGACAGCTGCCAGCCCCTAACTCCCCTTTTTGGATGTTGCTTTGCTGTATTTTACTCGAGTATCCTACTGTACATCCCATTGGCAACGCGCTTGTTCATTTCCACCGTTAATCTTTCCTATTCGCATCAAGTGTATGGCCGCAGACATACACTAGATGTCGACTCAGCCGCAAGCTCCATTGCCCCAAATCGGGAAGCTGGTCAGCGTGGTGTAAGTTTAGGAGAGAGGATAGATGTCGCCTTTCTTCTAGGCATTGTCAAGGACCTTTGCTAACTATTCTTGCTTATCAGTCCCGTTGGGCTTAAGGAGGCTGCTCTCGACTCCCCGACCTTCCGAGCGACTACACTGCACTTTTCGGACCAAATCGAGTTCCTCGAACGATGGCTCGATGGCTACGCAAAATCCGCCTCAAGGCTCACTTCTGAGCTTGCGGCCCTTGAGAGTACCGTGGGGAGCTTTCTCTCCTATTCTACAAACCCCCTTGCCGTGTCTGAAGCTGTTCTCGACCATGACTATACTCTGCTATCGATGAGGAGGAGTGGTGACAGTTCCAGAGATCTTTGGAATGGATTGGTCAACAGCACTAGGAAGCTCGAGACGTTTGTTGCAGAGCCGATCAGGGGTTTTATCCAGGACGACTTGAGGAGTTTCAAGGAATCTCGCAGAATCCTCGAGCAGACACAGAAACAATACGATTATCTCTACTCCAGATATTCGTCACATAACAAGTCGAAGGAGCCGTCAGCCATACGCGAGGATGCATTTCAACTCCACGAGGCCCGCAAAGCGTATCTGAAGGCGTCATTGGACTTTTCCGTACGAGCTCCGCAATTGCGAAACGCCCTCGACAGATTACTGGTTCGGATTTCATTTGACCAATGGCGGGAATTCAAAACTATGCACAACAACAATGGCGCAAACTTTGGGAAATGGGGTCAGGAGATGGATCGCATAAAGGGCTGGATACACGAGATGGAAGGAAGCGAGAAACTGTCACGCCGGGAGTTACTGTCTGCCAGAGACCAGATCGAGGAAACTGCAGAGACTGCGTTTAGGCCATCTCGCGAGCTGGAAGACTACTCCATATCGACAGTTCCATATCTTGGCTCCCGTCCTTTATCGGGGGAGAATATGACCGCTGAAGCTAAACCGGAAAAGCAGGGATGGGTTAATCTCCGGACGCTTACAGGGAAGCCCACCCGGACGACTTGGGTAAAGCGCTGGGTCTTCTTGAAGAATGGAATCTTCGGTTGTTTGGTGCAAGGCTCCCGGACTGGTGGCGTGGAGGAGAGCGAAAGAATAGGCGTCCTGCTTTGCAATGTTCGACCGGCTTTTCAGGAGGAGCGAAGATTCTGTTTTGAGGTTAAGACCAAGAGCAACAGCATCATGTTGCAGGCGGAGACACAGAAGGAGCTTTTGGAATGGATCTCTTCCTTTGAGGCTGCTAAGCGGAAGGCCCTGGAGAACCCAGCAAGCACCGACCTTTCGGTCTTGGGCAAGATGACAGTCCAAGATCCAGCCTTCTCAATCTCGCAGCCCCCTGCTCCCGAGTTTTCTGCAGATCCATCTGAATCGCTTACTCCCAATGGCGATGAACAAGGCTCGTCTGATCGTGGGATCCTTTCTCTGCCTGAACGGGAACCATCTGCTTTCAGAGCCAGCACTGAGATTGGAAGCAGGCGGTCTACCGGGCCTGATTCGGAGAATTCGGCGCGAGAACATACATCCCGGCTTATCCAGAAATTGGACCTCCATCGCAAGTCAAACAACGCTGCGCAGTCGACTAGTCCTCTTCCCTCTGTTGGAGGCGGCATAGCAAGCCTTATCACTGCCAGTCATAATGCTATTCCCTCCATACCAATTGGCGTACCGGATAGCGATTCGACTAGGGGACGTAGCCTGACCAATCGCAGTCTGACCAATCGCAACGCACCTTACACAACTCTTGCGCCTTTCACATTGGCAAGCCCGCCTGCTCCTACAAGCATGAGCAAAGCTGCGGTGATTGTGAGCAACGAAAGAGGAATTGGCCTGGGACAAGCAGATAGCACCGGAGGAATGCCTAGTGGGATGATGGCGAATCTGTGGGGCAGCTCCAACTGGGGCTTCGTGAACAGATTTGAACACGAACGACTAGGTCAACTAAATGGTACGGGGTCTGACTCGGAGGTACAGCCACCGTCTACTGCGATGAGCGATTCTTCCAAGCAAACTGGCACGGACGCGGATACTCCAACATCTACAAAGCCGAAACATGGCCCCGGACATAGGCAGACTCTAAGTCTTGATGGGAGTTCACCGACTGTTGTAAAGCCGGTTGCTGCGTTTGAACACCCTAGTTACTACCCGCTGCAGCTAAGGATCCAGGATGCCCAGTTCCGGTTGTTCTTCCCTAATGTCAAGCGAGAAGAGCCTTTGGTTCTAGTTTTCAGAGCCACATGGAGTCCCAATGACCAGCAGGAATTCCCCGGAAGGGCTTATGTGACAAGCCGAAACATATACTTCTACAGCAACTATTTTGGGCTGGTTTTAACCACCAGCATTGCTTTGGATACGATCAAAGAGGTTACTGCTGCGCCTGGAAGAGACTGTGACTTCTTGTTCCTTCATTTTGTCCCTCCTATAGGAACTGACACGCCTGGTCGGGGCACTGTCAAGACGTTCCTGGAGCCACTTAGACTTCTTCAAAGAAGGCTCAACTTCTTGATCCAGGATTCGATAGCTGTCGAACCATTGGGATTGGAAGATATTCTCAAAACTCTGACGAAGATGGAGTCTGACGGACCAGCACGGGACCCTAGCTCAGATAGCTGGGAAGATATAACTGGCACAGACAAGGCCGTCGATGGATCCATCGATTTTAGACCCAAACAGGAAGTCCGAGCGCCGATATATATCGAGAAAGATCTGGACATAAACCCGCCAAAGGCTGGCAACGGTAGGGATGTGGCAAAAGTCAAACTACCGACCCAACCGGTGAACTATGTGCCCCAAGGCAATCTTACGCTTGCGGCCGAGAGGACCTTTGACATCAGCGCTAAAGCGTTGTTCCATATTCTCTTTGGTGACAATAGCGGCGTTTGGCAGCTGCTTCTACATGAAAGGCAGGCTAGAGGTGAGTTGTAATAACATGATTGAAATACGAGACTTGGCTAATTAGGGTTGAAGATATCAAACAAGGGCCGTGGGTTAGCAATGAGTCACGTCACCTACGACGGCAATTGACCTTCCAAATAGAAACGGCAGACCTAATTGGTAAATTTTCTCTTGAACCATTCGGGGTCACTTCAACTAACCGTCTTGTTTGATAGGACGGACTGAAGGAATAGAAATCTCCGATTATCAGATCATTGATGTGCTCAATGACCATCTGTGTTACGTCGTCACTGACAAGCGAACTCCCTGGCATCTGCCATTCAAGCGCTCGTTTAGGTTGGTCAGCAAAGTTGTGATCACCTTCGTATCTAAGTCGAAGAGCAAACTTGCTGTCTATACCAAGGTTGAGTGGCTGTGGACTCCTTTCGGCTTGCAAGGTGAGTCTCTGCTTAGTGTTTACTTGGGGCTGAATTGTTGCTAATAATTCCAGGTATCATCAACAACCAAGCGATTGGTGATCTTCAACAAGATGCCTTGGATCTCGTTGATCTTGTCAACGAGCAGGTGCGAAAACTCGGCGCCCATGGTCGCACGAAAAAGGCCATTTCGGTATTTGGTCATGTAGGTCGCCAGAACCAGGCCTCTCAGTTGCCACCCAATGGATCCAACATGACCTTGGAGCCCCGCAAGCCACGAAAACAAAGGAGTCTGGTTCAACTTCTGTTTGAAATGTTCACTTCCTTTGGGGAGACCGCGATTTCGTCAGTATTCATGTCTATATTCGCCTTCTTGCGCTGGACGTGGAAGACAGCAAATGCGAATAAGATTATATTGTTTCTGTTGCTGTCGAGTGTATTCTTCAATACGCTCTATTCATCACAAGTTGCATATGAGTGGTGGCATGAGAGGAATGCAGGAAACTTCATGGCTCGTCTCGGAGTTCACCCGGACAATGTCATGAGTAAGGCAGTTTACTTGAGAGACATTGATGAGGCAATTGCCAATTCGACTATCGGACAAAGCCCCGAAAATGTCAGCGATTGCTTCTTTACATTCCACGAGCAGATGATGCGTGACCAAGCCACCCCGCTCTCTCTTGGAGCAACAGGATCCAGAGACGCCGTGACAAAGAGCGCAACCAAAAGAATCCAGCAAACGCGTGAACGCCTCGCCACGTACCGGCACAACCTCCTCGTGGCCCTTCGCGTGGTGAACAGTATCGAACGAGAAGTCATCCAGAGCGAATGGGAACGTTGGCTTCGGCAGGAAATCCGACGCTGTCGCCAGGTCGAGGTTCTCCTTGGCAAAGACATTGAGAATGAAGAGGCCGAGGTGCAGGTGGACACCGTGTTTGCCGAGTTGACAGACGACGTTGAGCAGTGGTATGGTCGATACTGTACCAGCTGCCAGAAGGAACAGGAGTATGTTGAATTGAGTGAGCGTAGTTATGGGAGTACATAAACACAACAACTCTTTTGGGCCTCCTTGTATCCCCCTGTATCCCCTTGTATATAATTAGGTTGGTTTGGGGGGTTGATTTTATATATTTTTGGTCCCTTTTCTGCAGTTCTTGGAAACGATACCCTGTTGGCCCGTGTTGGTTTTTCCAGCGTGAAATCATCCCGTTTTACTCTTGTTGACTATCCTCTCAACGTACATTATTATCTTGATTAACCAGTCAATCGAATGGTTGACAAATGAATGAATACAAATGTTTTCTGAGCTAATACAGCAGAACAACCGAGTATCATTATGTCGTATCCATTGATCTATTATTGAATTAAGCACCTTTCAACAACAAGTCCTCGATGGTCTAGTGGTCATGATTTCCGCTTGTCAATTTAACAATTGCAAGCGCGGGAGACCTGGGTTCGATTCCCAGTCGGGGAGAATTTTTTTACTTTTTGGCCTCTCTACATGTCGCCTTTGGATATTATTGTTCCTTTTTCTTTCACTTCTTTGATGATTTGTTTTTGCACTTTTGTATATATGGTTCTATAGCGGCTGCGCATGGTGCTTCGTGGCGGTCAGGTTGCTCTAACGAATCTAAATATCCAAGTCCTAAAATATATATATCAGTGGTTTCTCGTGCTACTTCCGGGAAATGTATGAAAGGGACACATTGATGGTAATTACCATCGCACTACGATGTAGATGATACTCGGGATATAGTCATTAAACATCATCACTTATTATTATATAATCGTAGGATAATGTCTATTTGGCAATACCTTCACGCTTCAAGTCTTGCAGGTTAAGCGTGTCTTGATCACCAGGGCGACGCTCCCCTTGGATCCTTGCCTTGTCTTCCGGACCTCCCTTGCCCTGGAATTCGCCAGCTGGCGCCAATCTGCAACAATCACGATCATATTAGCATGGCTTGCCTCTCGTACAAAGAGCGTATCATGAGGATGATAACTTACCTGCCCCGGTCATCACGGCTGCCTCCTTCGTCTTCAGGGATGGGCTTCTTGTCACTGCCGGTAGGGCCTGCCTCTCTACCAGTGCGAACACCTGTTTCTTGAGGGAACTTCCTGTCGGCGAACTCATTCACGCCGGACTCGAGGGCTGTTCCGGTTAGTGTCATTTCAGGAGGGGAATAAGGTACGTAGACTTCACATACTCGAGTCACTCTTGGGCCCAAGACCTTGCTTGGCCTGGTAACTGTTAAGGTCCTGCTCAGCACGAGCAGCCAAACGTAATGCATCAGATTCCGCCATTGTTGTGTAGATTCGGGGATGTCGTTAGGGAAGGGATTAAGACAGTATCCTGCGTTGAGAAGAAGTGTTTAATCCGAAGAGAAGAAGAAGTAGTTCATTGTCAAGAGGATTAATATATCCATGCGTGCTTGCCAGACCCATTTTCCATCATCAGGGACACTGGGAGTTGTTGCATCATGCTACATCATGGCGATGTCAATTGCCCACCATGTGAGAGGTTCGGCGCCCCAGAAAGGGTCCACGGAAAAAGCAGAGTCATGATCTGGACACTGTTCGTAGTGGGCAGAAGCTCCATATTTGGCCCACTTGTACGCCATGGCACAGCTGGTCATTCTTCCAAGGTCTGGTTTAGGCCATAGAACGATGACTTCATCGCCATCTACAATACGGTGGCTGTTCTTACAGAGCCCCATGGTTACCGCCTACTTGATCGGGAAGAGATAGGGTTCGGTCCTAGGGTACTTCGGAGTAGGAATAATGTGATATTCCGACGGGGTAGGCGGCGGGGAGTCTTCGCTGGGAAAACAATAACACGAGAGTGCGATATAGCAGCTGATTCAGGAGCTCAGCAGTCTATCTTGCTGCAGTTGGCGAGAACGTGACTTGAATATCTCATGGCATCCTGAACTCGTCGACACGTCCCGATCTTGCTTGGAATTTTTTCAATAGCATCCCCGGCAGCTTCGACGCCCAAGCGTAACACCGAGTGCCTTCATCATGGCATTTGAGCTACCTGGGGAGGCGAATCCCCTAGATTTGCAGAATGTTCTCAATGCGCTCATGCTGGCTGCTAGTTCGACACAGCAGCAGGTGCATACAGGTGCCCAGCAGCTCCAGAACTGGGAGAAACAAGCAAATTACTACTCGCTTGTTCAGGTATCTTTTGTTGCCCGGCCCTATGTGATTAGTTTTTCGTCCTGAAGCCTCGCTAACTCATCCAGGACATCTTTCTAGATTATTCTATCCCGTTCGAAGTCCGTTATCTTGCAGTCATCCAACTGAAAAATGGAATCGACAAATACTGGCGCAAAACCGCAACCAAGTACGCTTGCACAGTCCAAACACTTATTATGTGATACATGTCCCAAGACTAACGCCGGGAAAGTGCCATAAAAAAGGAAGAGAAAGACCATATCAAGAACAGAGCTTTGCAAGCTGGCGTCGTTGAACCCGTCCCTGTTCTTGCCCTTCACAACGCATTGATGCTTGCGAAAGTATTTCGCTACGAGTTCCCGCAAGAATGGTACGCGACCTATATCAAAATCGCTTATATTGGTGCTTGCTAATACTCTCGAGGCCTGATGGCATGTCTTCAATCATTACTTTCCTTCGATCCTCTACGCAACCCGGCGCGAATCCGTTGCAATTACCGCGAACCCTCACCATCCTCTTACAAATCATAAAGGAGCTGTCCACAGCACGTTTGCAGAGAACACGCGCCCACCTCCAATCAACCTCTCCGGAAATATTCCATATATTGGGAAGCATATACGTGGACAAAGTGAACGAGTGGGGTTCCTTTTTGGAGCAGGGAGGTGTTGATGAGGCGGCCTTATTGGAAACAATTGAACAAAGTCTGGTATCTATGAAGGTTCTCCGACGGCTCATTATTGCTGGATTTGAACATCCGAGTCGCGATAAAGAGGTCCGGGACTTCTGGCTCCTCACTCATTCCCATTTCAGCCGATTCCTTTCGTTTGTGCAGGGACACAATACTCTGCCTGAACAAATCCACAGATCGATCGAGAAGCATTTGCCCCAGTTGTCGAAACTTCACGTTGAAATGGCCAAGACCCATCCCGCTTCTTTCTCCTTGCTGCCAGACAGCATTACACTTGTGCAATCTTATTGGACATTGGTTGTCAAGCTTGGGGAGGACTACGAGAAGCTTGAAGCTGAAGGGAAATCGTTGATGGAAAAGACCGGACTTAGAGCACTTCTCTTGATCAGAGCTTGTGCGAAGATGGCCTTTAACCCTGTCCAGACATTCAAGTACCAAACACCGCAAGACAAAGAAGAAAAGAAACAGGCAGTGGACCTTATCAAGGTCCAGCTCTTCACTCCAGACTTTGTGGTCAACGTCATGGAGCTCCTGGTTACCCAGTTCTTTAGATTCAGGAAGGGCGACTTTCAAGAATGGGAAGAGGAGCCCGAAGAATGGGAGAAAAGAGAGGCCGAAATCGCTGAGGCCTGGGAATTTTCTATCCGTTCTTGCTCTGAGAAGCTCTTCCTTGATCTCGTCATTCATTTCAGAGAACTGCTTATCCCTCGTCTACTGAGCGTGTTCTATAATTTTTCCAGCCCCGAGAACCGCGATGTTCTGCTGAAAGACTCATTGTATTCGGCCATCGGATTGGCTGCAGCATGCTTAGACCGACACCTGGATTTCAATGCCTTCTTGGAATCATCGCTTGTCCCTGAAGTCCAGATTCAGGAACAGGGATATAATCTTCTCCGGAGAAGAATTGCCATTTTACTCGGCCAATGGGTCCCCGTGAAGCCGGACGAACTGAACAGGAACGCCATCTACCAGATCTTCCAATACCTGCTTAGCAGACAGGACCCATTGAACGATATTGTCGTACGAGTCTCTGCTGGCCGACAACTCCGAAGTGTCCTTGACCCATACGAGTTTTCCCCTGCTGGGTTCATACCATACGCACCGTCCATACTTTCAGATCTCATGGCTCTCATCCAAGAGGTTGAGCTTCCCGAAACCAGGATGGCGCTTCTGGATACGGTTCGCGCTATAGTTGTCAAGATGGAGGATAATGTAAGTGTCTGTTTAGAGGATATCTTGTTACAGCCATGCTAATGTTTCGCAGATTACACCCTTCTCGGACCAGATTCTAGCACTACTGCCTCCACTATGGGAACAATCAGGAGAGGAACACCTGATGAAACAGGCCATCCTTACCCTACTTTCGTCGTTGATAGACTCGCTGAAGGAAGACTCAGCCAAGTACCACCCGCTTATCCTGCCTCTGATCCGCAGCTCAGTCGAGCCGGGATCTGTAAGTATTTCCCATCTCCGTGAGAAAACCAAGACTAACATAATTAGGAAACCCAAATCTACCTCCTCGAAGAAGCCCTCGAACTATGGGCCTCAATCATGGTCCAAACCCCCGCCCCAGCATCCCCTGAACTCCTCTCTCTCTTCCCCGCCCTCTTCCAAATTTTCGAAGACGCAACAGACAGCTTCCCCATGGCCCTCCAAATCGCCGAATCTTACATCGTCCTCGCCCCCCAAGAAGCCCTCAGCGACCGCATCCGCCTCCCCCTCCTCACTTCCTTAGAATCCCTCCTCAAATCAACTACCAAGCAACGCCTCGGCTCTGTCCCCCGCCTCGTAGAGCTCCTCATCCGCGGTGCGAAAGCTGTCGACCCCGCCAACAGCGAAACAACATACCAAATCATCGCGCGCACTTTACTCGACAGCTCTTTCCTCGAGGGCCTCCTCGAAGGCCTGCACTCCGCCTATGAAGCAAGCCAAACCACAGGCCCGCACCGCAAACAAACGCAAGTCTACGGCATAGTTGAAACAGACTACCTCTCTGTGCTCGCTCGCCTGGCCCTCGCAAACCCCAAGATCTTCGCCTCCGCGGTCGCAGCAACAACAGGCACTTCTGAGGAAACAACGCTCACCTGGATATTGACAGAATGGTTCTCGCACTACGACAACATCGGCTCCGTGAACCAGAAGAAACTCCACGCGCTGGCCCTTACTCAACTCCTCGCGCTAAACGGTCCAGACGCCCAGCCGCCGCACTACATCTTGAACCACCTGCAATCGTACCTCAGCGTGTGGACGGATATCGTCACTGAGCTGGCGGAGGGCTCAGAGGAGGATCCTAGCTTGCCGGGCGATTATCTGATTTTCTGGAACCAGCCGCAGCCCGGGAATTATCATGAGAACGAGCCGCCGGAGATTGAGCGGAGACGGCAGTGGGACAGTTCGGATGTTATTCATACTATTAATATTCGGGACTTTGTTCGTCAGAAACTGCACGCATTGATTGTTGCTTGTGGTGGGGAGCAGCGGTTCCAGGAGGAATGGTTGGTGAATGTTGATCGCGAGGTTGTTGCGGCTTTTGGAGCTCTGGGGCTGTTTTGATTTCGCCAACGCGTTTCCATCGGCTGTATGTGATGAAATACCTGACTGCTGCATTTGCCAAGTTAAGGGTGATATCAGTTACATATTACACATACCCCTATAGATATGAAATAATAAAAATAATGAATTCGACTGTATGTCTATCGTCTATCACCATCAAAATAAAATAATACCCAACATCAAGCTCCGGGGAATAAAAAAGGTACTAGTAATAAGTACTAACAGGCATATGCTGCCATGAAAGAAACGTCGAAAGGAAGACCGGAGATGTGTAAAAGAATAGAAAAAACGTTAAAAGCCGTCATCAGTCCGCCTAGCCGCACTGGCCAGGGAACTGTCGGTCATCCAGAGGTTGAGGGAACACACCCTCGGCAAGCAACTGCCTCATGTCCCATTCAGGAGCACCCTCGGTCTTCCAGGTCCAGAACACCCAGCCACTCTTCTGCTCCCAAGCATCCAGTTGGCCTTCAATGAAGCGACGGGTGTTCACCTTGTCCTCGTCGGAAAAGTCGGCCACAGTGCCAACAGACTTGCCATCGCATGAACCCACGCTGAAGTCAGCGGACATGGTGCCGTCATAGCGAGCGCCGACTCCCTTGCCATTGAGGTATTTCGCACAGTCGGTCATGGCACCGGTCCATTCACCCACGATAGCCCACTTGTCAGACTTCTGGAGCTGTCCAGAATTGTGCGCACAGACATTTGAGACATGCGTGTTGACATCCTGTGCCAGAAGTGAGTTGTCGAAAACTTCATAATGATGGTTGTCGATGACCACGTTGTTCTCGGACAGGAAGCCGTTCCAGCTGTCCACGGGGTTGAACCCGTCGTGCAAGATCAAAGAAGCATCCGGCGTCGCTTTATGAACTCTCTGCTCGAAGTCGCCGTAGTACTGGCTCAAGAGGCCCCTGTCCACACCACCGGGGATGCTGGGCTCATTGAGAGCCTCGAACACGACATTGGGATATTCGCTGTATCGATCAATCAATGCCTGGATCGCGGCGGTTGTCCGCTCAACAGTGTCTCTTTGCTGCCATTCGATAGGGCCTCTACGGCCGCTGTTGTCAAATCCGTTCTGAGAGCCCGGAGCTAATACACCTCGTCAGTTACAATTCAATTGCGGTCGGGAAAAAAAAAAGAGAATATACCTCCATGAAGATCAACAATCACTTCGAGACCAGCGGACTGAGCCCAGAAAATCGCCTGGTCAAGGTAGTCCAGCTGGCCATTGACGTAGGGCTCATCGATAAGCGGGATGATAGCCCAGTAACCAATGGGAATCCTGACGTGAGTCAATCCAGCTGCGGCAATCTCATCGAAGTCCGCCCGGCTGATGAAGCTCCCCCAGTGCTTCAACAGTCTGTCCTTAGCACCCTCCTTGCCCAGAACCTCTGTAAGTGTCCACTCGTCAACGGCTGCGTCCCCAACCTCCTCGAAGATAGACGGGGTAATCCATGGTTCCAGAACGAGCCAACCGCCAAGGTTCACACCGCGAATCTTGTCGACGTCGTAGTTAACCGAGGGGGCATGAATTTCGTTACTGAGGCAGGGGTCAGTAACCGCGTTGAGTAACCAGAGCATGCGAACAACTTACAGCACATCCACAGGTATAGCGCCCGTCACTGCTGCTATAGCAGAAAGTGTAAAGAGAGCCTTATGTGAGAGTTTGGTAAACATGGCGAATGATTCAAACTTGTGTAAAACGATTGGAATCGAAGATAATCGTGGGACCGAACAAACGAGGGATCTGCTGGCTTAAATGGACAATCGCTCGACAACGACGATGACAGCCAGTCAAATCTAGACAAATAGAACTGTAGTACCAAGGTTCCATTCGCCCAAATGCGGCTTGTCTTCGAAACTCCGAAGAAGTAACACGCTCTGCCTGGCTGACCGATTGGAAACACACGTCGGAGAGGCAAGCGCGTAAGCCAAGCTGAAGCAGGACAAAAGCGGCAACGGATATATAAAACGAATGTAACAATGGAGTCCCAAGCTTGGGCGGAGGAGTCCTAGGAGCACTACCTCCTCTTGGGTCAAGGAAGGGGAGGACTTGTGGAGTAAGGCGATGGCAGCTTGGATCAGTTCCACGCAGCGATCGTGTAGTAAGGTTGAATTAAATCTCAGATCACGGCGGGTGCGAGGTCCGAGGAATGCTGACAGGCACGCGCCTTCCCAATCCGTCAGATTTCCACGCAATCAGGGAAGGAGTAGTGCCATTGCCAATTGAACCGCACCTGCCGCCAGGAATTGACTTATTGGCAGTGACACTCAGGCTGGGAAAGGGTCTTCTGGGGAAGGGTACGTGTAAGCCCACTTGCAAGGACATGGTAGTATACTAGACTGGGCTCAATGTCACCCTTGACAGGAGGTGTTCAGTACGGCAGGAGCCCACCCTGTCGGGGGATCCCTGGAATGTGCCATTCTGTAGATTCATGTTTGGTGGGACGCGCTGCAAACGGAAGTCTGCACTTTTCTTTTAGGACGACAGGACGACAAAGGATCGTTGAAGAAGACGTCAGCTTGTAACCTCGTGGTGAAGGTTCGTGTCGTCGAAGGGAGGGAGTGGTATACGGTCACGTGCACTACCGGATGCAGACAACCACCATCCGCGTACACATCCACGCCCTTTCTGAACGCCCTTTGTTCTGCTGTAGGGAACCGTTTACTTGTTACACTTGTTGGTTGTTGGTTGACCTGAAACCGGTGATCTCCGGCTCTATGGATTACCCCGGAGAAACAACGCTGGTCGTGATATGACCTGTCACGCGCTCTGCGGCAGATTATTCCATCGGCGCATAAAGTACTACTTTACCATACAGAGGCGATCCATAGGCTACTCCGGTTTATATCCATCGCGACTCGGTACAAATCCCTCGATGCCAAGCCCAAATCCCTCCCAACCATTGAACTCGGCGAGAAACTTAACAGCTGCCTTGAGATAGAAGCCTTCCTTCTTCCCCTAAGTCTCCTCGAACGCCTTTGGCGCGCGGACAACCTTGAAGAAATGCGAGTCTCGGAACCACCTGTGTTTCAGGGTCTTGTCCACTGCCGCTTCCCAATCACATTGATCATCTAGCTCGACTGTCTGAATCGAGTTGATAATGTCAACATCGAACACTGGCCTAAGCTGACAAATGTACATCATGATAACAAACAGCGCGTACTGTCTCAAGATACACGCCTGCTGTTCTTCGGGGAATAAATGCCAGAGGATGCGGAGGCCGTGCGCTACTGTCATCGTGTGTACCAGGAAGAAATCAAACTTGCGCTCTCGGTCGCCGGTCCCGATACCCAGCAAGACGGCTATGTCGCAACATTGCTCTAGTTGCTGAAGAGGATCTGTAACTTGCCACGCATTCCAGTGTTCTAGTAGAGCTTCAAGGCGGTTCTGCAGCAGGGACCTGATGTTGGTGATGCCGGGGTCTATGAATAGGTCGTCGAAGCGGTTGTCATCGTGCACGCGGTTGATTATATTTGCTAAGCTGGTGGATTTGTACGTCGAGTTATCAGGAGGGTAGTGGTCTAGAAGACCATACAGCTCAATGTACTCAGTACATCCCAAGGACAAGGCTTCCGTGGCCACCGTCGGCGACTGCAATTCCCAGGCATAGGAGAGGTGGATAAAAGGATGACCGACTGGCCCCTGATCAGCTTATCTTTGTGGTTTGAGGGGCTGCTTGGAACTCACGTCCTCCAATAAAGCCATTAATGAGAGGCTCCGGTCCGGAGAAGAGATACTCTCGAAGCACCTCCTTCCAATCCCCATGACTGCGCTTAACCTCCTGATCAAAGAAATCCACATAAGCGACAGTATAACTGTACTATCATGAGCAAGAGCCGGCAAAGATCAGTCAGAAAACGCACGGTTTCTGGCCTAGAAATTCCCTCCAGTTCTCCCTTGTGATGACAGTCCCCCTGACAAAAGTCTCATCGATTGGTACCAGCGTCTGAATTTCATGCTCATACAGTTCCTCCAATTGTCCAACCCCAGCACCGAGGAAATACGCCGATCCAAGAAGCTGCGACTGTCAGGAAAGGAGAACCTTGCATCAGAAAAGGATGGGGACATGCATGAGGTAGATGGCTATGAAGAATCAACTTGGGTTCGCGCAGCGGTGCTACGGCAGCGTGGCTCTTCTCGAGGAGTCGACGCAGGGTCTCTGCTCGCTCATTGCTTTTGCCGTCTTGAAGAACGGAGCCAGGGTTCAGCACCCTCAGGGTCGGTACTCGGGGGTAGACGTACGGCCGAAGCTGCTGCTTTCTCATTACTCGACATGGTTGTGATATTGGTGATTTCGACACTATGGGGTGGACGATCTCGAATGCGAGCCTCTTTGACCGATTGATGAAAAGAGGAGGGAGAGAGTATGGGGGAGAGAGAAGAGGGTCATTTCACTTTTCAAGTTATACCGTGCATATAAAAAAGCAAGTTGCCAAAACCCGACAAAAACCGCCAACTCGGCATACCAAACTCGGCATCTGATAGTTCGATCATCCGGGGGAAAGTGGAACTCATACAGACGACTTAACTAAAATAGGTGCACTAGCTCGCCCTAACAGGATGCTAGTAAAACATGCATCAACCAGCGTCAACAGATACTTGTGGCAAGAATTACTTGGAACGCTCAGTACTTTGCATATACATACATGTGTTACTCTTCCTAAAGCCGACGACGCACTCTTCTAAACAGAAAATTTGGAGACCAGAATTCGCTATCCAAGGGACTGACTACTCCGTATTCTGGACTACAGTTTGTAATTAGACACTCGAAGCTATCGGCTCTTGTCGGTGTTTGTCGGCTTATATTGCGAATATGGAATAGCACAACACAATAGGAGTTATAGCCTGGGATCTTCAATCAAATCACGTTCTCTGTTTCCGGACACTCCTTCCTCCCTCTCCCATAAAAGAGCACACTTTCTCACCCTCCTCCATGCGTGAGAGCAAAGTTCAACGAAGACGTCTGGCCCTATTGGGCGCCACGGGGCGTACTGGCCGCCAGATCCTGCACAAGCTCCTCCACGACCCAATCGTTGGACCGATAGATATCCACGTCTACGTTCGTTCTGGGACAAAGCTTGAATCCCTCTTCCCCTCCCTCTCTTCCTAACCGCACCTGACAATCTTCCACGGCAGTCTCAACGACAGGGCCTTAATGCGCGAATGCCTGGCCCAGGTAGACACGATCATCTGCACCATCGGCGAAAACGAGAATATCCCCGGCATCACCGTACTACAAGACAGCGCGCGGCAATCCTGACAGCGCTATCATCGCTCAAAACCTCAGAAACAAAAAAGAAACCAACACCCCGCCTCTCATCAGGAACATGGAACCCGCGCTTCGCAGCGACCCGTCCCGCGCTGCTGGACTGGATGATCCGGCATGCCTTTGCGCGGCCCTACGACGACCTAATAAAAGCGCAGGAGATGCTCCGCGCTGCTCCCTCGCTCGTCTCTGTGCTTTTAATCCAGCCTAATGCACTGGTCGAAGAAGCAGCATCCGGAAGTGTGATTAGCACTGATTTCGCGCATATCGCTGTGTCCTATGAGAATCTGGCGGAGGGGTTTGTGCAGTTGGCTACTGGGTTGGAGTTTGTGGACGATGCCGTTGGGGTTGGGGTGTCAAGTCAGAGAGCGGAGAGGCCGATGTTGTATGTGCCATTTGTTCTGGGGAAGGTTTTGAGGGGGTTGTTGTTTCAGTTTGTGCCGGGGTATTGGAAGGTTGAGTATGCTGTTTCGAGATTTTGGGGCAGGAGCCATTGATTTCTGCTCCTCCGTTATGCATCACATGGGAAAGTGTACTATAGGATCTGGGAAGCATGTAAGTAAATCGCATCCATAGACAAACCATTTTTAACAATCAAAGGAAAAGACATACCAGTCACAAATTAGGCGACACACCCTGCCCCTCACCAAACGATCCCCTCAAAGGATTCATACTCGGCACATTCCATCCAAACGCCATCAACCGCTCCACAGACCCCTGCAACATCCCGCGATGCACATCCGTCAACATATCCTGAAACGAGACCAAAAACCGCTCAATCAGCGCTTGACAATTCTGCCTCAACAGCACATCCTCACAAGAATCCGCCTCATCAACCGCAACAACAAGCACATGCCACGGCACAAACAGCCGAATAAACCATCGGAACGGTTCGCTGCGCTCATCGTGCCGGAATTGATCCAGTGCTTGCAGGAATTTTACTGTTAGCAGGAGCAGGCCTGAGCCGCGGGGTGTTGCTACTGGTGGGGAGTCTGGGTTTCTAGTACCCCCGCGTATTGGGCGGAAGGAGAGGAGTTGGAGGAAGGCGTGGACGATGTTGACTAGTTTTCGCAGGCACCAGTCGAGGTTTGTTACGATGAGCTCTGATTGGGAGCATTGGAGGAGGGCGAGGGATTTCTGTCGGAAAGTGGCTGCTACGTGTTGGCGGGATTTGGTGTCGAAGTTGGCTGGCGTGGACTCGGGGGCGTTTAGTTCTGATACATCAAGCGCCCGGAAGGCGCACTGCGCTTCTGCCATGATGGCGAGGAACCTTGTGTCTGCGCGCAGGAACTGAGTGGCGATATCATCGGGTTGCATTATGGAGAAAGGAGAGTCGGGATCGCTTGTGCTGGGCGATGATATCTCGGATATGGAGCAGTTCGATCGCAGCATTGGCTCGGAACCTCGGTCAAAGGCAGCTTGGATGTCTAAGATGCCAATGACATGCCACAGGCGGTGGCGCATCTCGCGTTCCAACGGTTTCACCGGGAATGGGGGTTCTAACTCGTGGAGGGAAAGGGACTGGGCAATGCGTAGCGCGAGACCCAGCATAGTCCAGGCCCGTCGACCCTGATCATGAGCGCGGATAGCTAACTACAAGCTCGTGAGACACATATCCATACAGCGAAACCAAGGAAGTCATACCAAAAACAGCACAAACGCCTGCAAAATCGTCAAATCCTCCGTGCTAATATAATCCGCCTTTTCCAACGCAGACTGCGTGGTTTTCTGATGTCTCGCAAGAAGGGGTTGCCTATCAACCCCGAGCATCTGGAAGCACTGTTCATCGCTGATGCTGCTGATGGCAAGGTAGCGCACAGCCCAAGCCAGTGCTGCGGGGGCTGGATGGTCGACATCATAATCAAGGTATGGCTTTCTGCTAATGAGATAGTCGCCGAGAGATGGACAGTGAAAGATAGGGAGGAAGGAGTCCACGCGCTCCACGTATATCGACATGATTTGTCTACGGTGGTGCAGCTCTTTGTCCCAGTCGTCTGGCTCGGGGATGGGAGAGATGCCGCTCAACCACTTATCCACATTATCCGTCTGCGAGAATATTAGCGGCGATGTATTATTGGATGAAAGCTACTCACCTGCTGGTTATTCTCATTGAGAAGGCGATTCTCGGCAAGCCCGATACCAACATCCCACAGCGAAAACCCCGGAAGAACCGAAATGCCTCCATCCTCAGTCGAACCATAAGACGCCTGCCCGCTATGCACCAAGCCCTGAACGGTGTGCTCCAGCATCGAAATGCGTTCCTTCAAGTCATCGGCACCATTGTCATTCCCACTCACATCGCTCTGTCCGTGGTTTGGATTGGAATTGGCACTGGCATTGGCATTGGAATTCGCAGCAGCAATATTCTTCTTCTTCCTCCCCCCTGACCGACCTCGCGGAAGACGCGCACGCTCGACAGGAACACAAATCGTACCTGCATTCCGACAAGCCGTGCAGGGACGCAGCTTATCGCATTTAATCTTGCGTCGCTTGCACATTTCACACGTCAATTGGGCTTTGGGGCCCAGTGGACCTTGCGGCGCCGCATGGGGAGGAGGATCCATGTTCGTTTCTGGGGCCGGAATGCGCTCTGCGAAACAAATTGCTTCCTGCTTATACAATAGGATATCTGAACCGGGCCACAATGATATTCTTGACGTAGTGGTATTGGTATTATTGGTATTATGGTCAGACAAGACAGGTTTGCAAGGCTGGTGCGTTCGCAGTGCGCATTCAGGCACTGGGCGCGCGCGTTGTTGAGTTGCGTCTTGTCTCCTGTTTTCTCCTCACTTGAAGCAATGAAAGAACAAAGAGGTGTGGGCGCTCGTATTCGGGCTTTGGGAAACTCCAAAGGCCGAGCCATTCAGCGCGCAGAATGGCTTGTATAAAGGCTATTTTCGGTGATTTGACGCCACAGCACGACTTAATCCAGCCATGGCAGGTATTTGGATTGTCGATACATAAGGGATCGCGATGCGACGTGCATTTGCCATTGAGATTAAATTCCAGCATATCGATCGCCCCTGAACCATACAAATGCTCGATTTGCGACGCGACTGATCCAGGAGAAATCTCCGCACGAAGTTCTGGAGCACGATGGTCCGGGGTTCTCGAACAACTCAAGACATCTCTACAAGCGCCCAGATCATGAATGATGGAGATGAAACATGAATCTCAGAATTGCAAGCGAAGGAGAATGTGCGGAGATACAAACCGCTGTCGTTTCCTCACTCCCTGAAGACGATCTTGTGGTTGACATGTGTCGCATAAATTATGCATCCAAAGATTATGTACTCCGTACCGAGGAGGGACGATCGAAAACATCATCCGTTGCTTCGAGAAACAAAAAAGGATATGCCTCGGGGGAATGCCTTTCCCTGCCCCATTATCGTGCAGTTAGAAGGATTCGACAGAACCTGTTTTTCAAGGCTTCTTTCACGATCAGGCCATACGAATGCATATTGCTAAGGTTGGTATGTGTTCTCGTGAGCCGTCTCCACAATCATTCCACCGAATTACTATCTCCACAGGATGAACTATTGTTTCTTGCTGTCGCGGGAGATACGGAACTGGCACGAAGTGCTGAAGCCGGGACTATAATATACTGGCGACAGGCGTCAAGACGTCATCTCTCATAATAATTCGGATAATATATGATCGACTTCGTCTTCAGGAGTCCCGGCCAAGTCCCGGCAATTAATAAACATAAAAATGGCAACGGCTCAACGTCCAACGGATGTTTCAAGGGCGCACCCGAGACGCGCCCCATGTCCCTGACTTTTTATTATCGCTAGACTCGGAGCATCACCTGTCAATGCACGAGAAGAAGACGAGAAAAACGTCCACTAGTGTCTCGTATATCATACAGAGTAGTCCGTACGGAAAATATGCATTTTTTGACTCGGGAGCTACTCCGTCCAGTACTAACTAGTATCGATTACGCTAGTATTGACTGCGCCATCATAAATCGATCGGTTCCAGTTCGGCCGAGTCTAGCCATTCGGAACCCGTCCATCGCTAATACAAACCGCATACAGAGTACTGTACTATGTATGTGGACCGACCGCTCCAATCCGATTCCAACGAAAATAGATGGACATGCCATCCCTGTCATTTTAGGTGCTATCGGCGGCTTGGATTGAATTTCTTTTTCGTCCGGTGACTACGGTACCGTGTGTTTCAGGTTCGGTGATGGGGATGTTCGCCTTGGGCGAGTCAGACCACCTTCAGATCGGAGCCGGGTCGGACGAGATGTGATGAAGGTGACGATGGTGCTGACGATGACGGTAGCCTTGCGGATTTGTGGGTTGGGTGTTCCCTCCTTGGATGCATATATAAAGATGTTGGTTTGCTGTATTTCGATTCTTATTCCAGACCCTGTTGGCCACGAGTCAAAGGAAGAAGACCCTGAAAACCCCGGTGGTTCGCAAAAACAGCCTTGTTAAGGATCACTACTTTGATTCGCTTTTGCATCATGAACCCTCTTTTTGATTCGGATCGGCCTATCAAGCATGTCAGTCGGAAGGCCATCTATACTCGACTGGAAGCTCGAATCGATTATCTGAAAAGCTTTCTCGACTTCAATACTGGTATGTTATCCGCATCAACTAACAAAGGGCCGGTTCTAACGATAGCAGATGACATCGAGGCCCTCGAATCCGGTAACAAATACATCAAAGCACTGATCCCTGCTATCGTCAACATGGTCTATAAAAAACTCCTCGAGCATGATATAACCGCGCGAGTCTTCATGACATACGACACGTCGAACGAAAAACCCATCGAAGACTTCTTCAACGAAGACAGCCCCCAGATCAAACGGCGCAAGATGTTCCTCCGATGGTACTTGATCAAGATCTGCTCGGACCCGACACAGATGGAGTTCTGGCGGTATCTGAATAAAGTTGGGTGAGTATCACATTGTACGTTATTTGTGCGATCATGGCTGGCTGACCCTTATCTAGAATGATGCACTGCGGTCAAGAACGGTTACACAAGCTCAACGTCGAATACATCCATATCGGCGCCTGCCTCGGCTACATCCAAGACATCTTCACCGAAGCCCTCATGTCGCATCCCCGTCTGTCCCTCCAACGCAAAACCGCTCTCCTCCGCGCAATCAACAAGATCATTTGGATCCAAAACGACCTCTTTGCCAAATGGCGTATCCGCGACGGCGAAGAATTCGCGGACGAAATGTCCGAGATTTTTCTTGATGACAAAGAAGGATATCTGGGTGATAAGAAGATCCTCGGAGATGGGAGTACATCAGGTAGCTCGACTGACGACGACCGGTCCAGTTTAAAGAGTAGTATTGCGCCGTCTGCGCATTCGATAGCGCCGTCTCCTGTGTGTCCGTTTACGGGCGCATCGAAGGGGGATACGGGTACGGAGACGAAGATATGGGCGGAGTAGATGGTTTCTTAAAAGCAAAGCATGGCGTTGGGTGTTTTCTTTAGCGTTATTGTTCTGGCCGTGATTATAGTCATAATATCCAACCTGTACAGTATCCCAACCGATTACCCAAAATGGAAATATGCATAGAAGTCGTGTGGTATAACCAATGAGAATTTGCATAATGCACCGGTGTGGGGATACGAGTCGCTTTTGATTCCTATTGGTGAAAGCATCCGCATCAATGCATTGTGTGTGTTGTCCCTGACCTTATTTTTCAGTGATCAGGACCAACTCGAGACATTCCTATGCCCTTCTCAAGGGCAAACATGTCTTGGACTGTGTATAGAGTAATTAGACACCACCGGATATTTGTTAATGCCGACAACCGAGCTCTCCGGAAGGACTAGCGCAACGCTCGTCGGCTGCTGTCAACTTTATCTGCCGTGGGGAATGCATAGTAGTACTAGCACGGAGTGCAGTACATCCCGAGTGCATGCAGCAATTACAGTAATACGGACTACTACTTAGTAGAGATTAGTTCAGTTGTAAGCAAACATATTGATCATCACCTCGTATTGAGTGTTGAGCCCTTGGTTGAGTTGGAGTAATTCACCCCAGCGTGTCAGGGATCTCTTCTCACTCGGCTTTCCCCCTCTCTTATCCCCTTTCACTTTTCCCCTCTTCTTTCCCTTTGCCCGTCTCTGACCCTTGCTTTGCTGCTTGTATATATCCAAGCCTTGTCCTACCCTGCCTTTTCTGCTCACACTCCAGTAACCATTCGCCCATAATGACCATCGTCCCCCTCAGCAGTCCCAACGGTGCCACCACCACCGGAAAAAACCCCATCCCCCTTCTCATCAACAACCAATCTGTCATAACAGATAACCAGTTCAGCGTCCGCAACCCTGGAACCAACCAAGTAGCCGACCTCTGCGTCGGTGCTACTGTCGACGATGCCATCAGCGCCGTCGACTCAGCCAAGGCTGCCTTTGCACCCTGGAGCAAGACCACGCCCTATGCCCGCCGCGACATCCTGCTCCGCGCGGCGGATATCATGCAGTCGCGGAAGGAGGAATTGATTGCGTACCAGATAGAGGAGACGGGTGCTGGGCGGTTGTTCTCAGAGAAGACGTTTGATTTGGGAGTTTCGTTCATGAGGGATACTGCGGGGAGGATTCCGTCGATTGAGGGTGCTGTGCCGTCTGTGTCGGAGAATGGGGAGACGGCGATGGTTTTCAAGGAGCCGTATGGTGTGATTTTGGGAATTGCACCTTGGTACGTTACATTCCCCCAGTGTTAAGACTTGAGAACTGCTGACGAAGCGACAGGAACGCCCCGTACATTCTTGGAACCCGCTCCATCATCCTCCCCCTCGCAGCCGGAAACACTGTCGTCCTCAAAGGCTCCGAACTCTCTCCCAAGTGCTTCTGGGCTCTTGGCGATATCTACCGGGAAGCTGGTCTTCCCGCTGGATGCGTGAACGTCGTCTACCATAAGACTTCTGATGCTGCGACCGTGACCAATGCGCTTATCGCGCACCCGGCTGTGCGCAAGATCAACTTTACCGGAAGCAGCCATGTTGGTTCGATTGTTGCTGCTACTGCGGGGAAATATATTAAACCAGTGCTGCTGGAGTTGGGCGGAAAGGCTGCTGCTGTGGTTTTGGATGATGCCAATATGGAGCAGGCGGCTATGGGTTGTACTTTGGGTGCGTTTTTGCATGTGAGTACCCCCATCCCAATCAAAACGTAAATATAATACTGACAGATTGCAGTCCGGCCAAGTCTGCATGTCCACCGAGCGCATCATCGTTCAGCGCTCAATCGCAGGCCAATTCCGCCAATTACTCGCAGAAACCGCCGAAAAGGTCTTTGGCCAGCACGCCGCCGCCCCCGTCCTCGTTGCCTCTGCAGCAGTCGAAAAGAACAAGAAACTCGTCGCAGACGCCGTCTCCAAAGGCGCCTCCGTGCTCTTCGGCAACCCCAGCGCCTCCGAAACCAACCCTTACAGCATGAGACCCCTGATCGTGGATGGCGTGACCAAGGAAATGGACATCTACACAACAGAATCCTTCGGACCCACCGTTTCCTTGATCGAAGTCGACACCGAAGACGACGCTGTCGCATTGGCCAATGACTCCAAGTATGGCCTGACCTCTGCGGTGTTCACGGGTAACCTCTTCCGAGGATTGCGTGTGGCGAGACAGATCGAGTCTGGTGCTGTGCACATTAACTCGTTGACTATCCATGATGAACCCGTGTTGCCACATGGTGGGTACAAGAGTAGTGGATTGGGACGGTTTGGTGGTACGAAGGGGTATGAGGAGTTCTTGCAGACCAAGACCGTTACTTGGGTTGAGCCGTGAGTTTGCTATGCTGTGACAGCTTTGCAGGGTGTGTATTGCGGCCTAGGCATTAATTGTAAATAGCGATTAATAAATGATACCCTGGATTTATACGTGCTGTTTGTTGGTATTCACTTAGTGACTGAGATGCACCTGCGAATGAATGGATATCGGAGTGTTAGCTCGGTAAAATCTGACGTGCTAGAGCATCTTCCTCTCAACCTCAACACTATCACCACGGCAAGGATATACTGATCTTGTGAAAGTCATACTCTCTTCTACACATGACTTACTTCACGATCAATACGCTCTAAACAATATTCAGACAGATTCATCAAACCCAGATTGGCTACAGCAAGCCCTCTCCCAGATGATGACCATAAACGAAGTTGTTGCCGCAACTGCACGTACAACCCAAGTGGCACCCTTCAGTGGTTCAGGTAAGGTTTTCTGCAGATGGGCATTGAAAACGAGACCTTCCAGTGTGCATGTGGGAAGGGCCATGCCGCTTGTGCGTGTTTTTGAGAGTGCAGAGTATCATTAATGTTGCGAACCCAATAAGTTCTCCGAGATCTCTCTGTACTGCACCAGAGAGTCGAAAGGTCGTCACATCCACCGTCTAAATTCCTAGAGAGAAAGCTTCTAGTCCCTGTATGGACTTCCATTCTCACTGGCGTCTGATATCCAAAAGGGGCTATCAAGACTGCACACAGCGACAAATATGCACTTTAATATGCAAATGATCATCCCATGGAGATATGAACAATATGACAACCAGTGAGAGGGTTTCTAGTTACTGCTGGCAGAAATTCTCATGAAATGGACCAAAGCAGTTTGGGCCATGGAGAATCTTGCTCAGAATTGTGCAAGAGTGGTTCAATACTTTCTTTGATTATGATTATTTTGAATCGCCATAGAAAAACGGGTCTATGGAAACAGGTGAAGAACGCGTACGACAGAGGAGAGCCAAAGCTGGGTTAGTATTGGAAGCAATTATCTGGCAAAGGTTTGAACTATACAAATAATAAATGTTTGTTTGTCTAGGCGCTGGTTGCTAACTTGCGAACGCTAGGAGAGCAATGACGAGCTAAATGACAAGATGTCGTACTCTCCAAATTGTCTATCGACAATTATTTTGAACCAGAGCTCATTCGGAAGTTAAGATCCACATATTATCAAGTATGATTTCCCAGAAAATGAGCTCATGATGAAGATTGTGAAGCCCCCGTAGCGGGTCTTGTCCTTGCTAATAAATTATAGTGCACGAGGCGAGAACTTCGTGGCGCTGTACGACACGCTTTCATTGTGGCGTTTATCATCCATACTTCTATACAATTACAAGATACATACCTGCAGTTCTCAAGTGGAACCCCCCTTGACTCAGAGGAAGGTCATATTGAGGAGATGTACTTTAAATTACGACTCTCGCGAGCGTCTATCCTTTTTTCTTATCGGTCTGCAGAGATCATTCCGAAATACACCTAACAGTCGAGGAGTCGCACCCCGCACTATCTATGATGACTGGGTTTGCAAACTCGGTGCATTCGACAAATCCTCCTAGATGAACAATGGGTTGAACCTCTGGCATAGACTTCGGAAACAGCGTGACATTGCCGATTTTGACAAGGATCGGAATATCCGAGAAGCAGTTTGGATCTAATATGATGCTGTTTTCACTCCAAACCAAAGTCTATATGGACCAAGTGTTCTCATTGAGACCCCAAGGTTTGATAATTGGCGCATCGTGGTTATTACAGATTTTCGGTCGAGAAGATAAAATCTTGAAGTAGGACGGTTAACGTATTGTCCGGGCTGACTCTGATGAGCACAGACTTTTCCTGATGAGGCCAAGAGAGCTCAACTGATTGCAATGTGGGTTTCAGGAAAGCTGAGTGTCGAGCATATAAGCTTACAGTTACCGGGTGGCATTGAAGCCTGTTCATGCGATTCTAAATGATCGAGGCGCGCCTCTTTATCTGAGGTCTAGATGGCATAGGTCTGTGATCGTTCATAGGTTAGCCCGAGTAGAAAGATTCTTGAGACGTCAAAGATCGGAAGACGTCAAATATATCATATGTCCCAGCATCTTAACTTGATGGACTTGAAGGTAAATTTGGCGATGCGGCTAATTTATGGACAATGGCTAACAGGAAAAAGCCGTTGAGCTGTTAATATTACGGAAACGGCGTGATTGGACTCAAGGAATGGCTTACATACCCTGCACGCATCAGTGCTAAGAGATTTACCCGACCCTACTACGAATAAGAGGTAAAAAACCTTTCTGTTCCGAATATGCTCGTTTATATTAGTGAAATTCTCGACTTTAGAGATGCTTGTGTGTGTGTGATCACAATTTTGCGAGAGATCTCGGTCACCATCAGCAATCTAGTCGAAGACGGGTGGCCACTGCTAATAAAGCGACACTTTCTCACAATAGAAAGGAAACCATTGAGGGGGAAGCGGCATTAAAAGACGCATTCGCCGAGTTCCACCGGCTTCCCAGTCGGTATCAGAGTTTTAGCTTCGCGTTTTCCTTGGATCCGCGTGACGAAGTCAACGATTTTAGTGGAACTCTTGCCTTCTCCGTTGTGCCCTGTGACGTGTGATGTTGGGTATCACTGGCGTATGGACCGACTGCCAAACTTCCTAGGGCTTGGAATAAAGGCAGAGTCAGTTCCCTAGAAGGACGCCTACAATTGCTCGGTTTCAAGAAGTTAGAGCGGTTGGATTTAGTCACCCCCTGAGGCTTGCTTGGTGTAGTCTTTGGCTTGGACTCTCATGAAAATGCAATGGGTGACAAGATGAACCGCCTTAAAGTATGCCACATCGAGCCAGGTGGACTGGGCTACCCTGACCGAGAAATCGGTGGTTGGGGGGCAGCTTAAGTTGTTCCTTAACCCTTTTCAACAAATGCAAGCAACTCTGTAATACCGACCTGCGACGGTTCTGTTGGAACACTTGTTCTTGAGCGGAGAACGACAACAAACGCAAAGAGGACCTCACGAAATGTTAATGACCTTAAGAACGGGGAGCGCGAAGCGGTGAAAAAGACAGAGCTCGAAATACATACCAGGGTTTCTGTCGCTCAAGTGTTCGTGCAATCGAGGGCGCGTGGTGGATCGTTGGGCGAGGGGATCGAGTATGACTCGGAGGTGATTAATTGTACCACTGAAAGATAGAGCAATTATCTTAGGGCTTTTTACAAAAGTTCACATCACAAATCTGATTATTCTGAATCTATTTGACATGTCCGAAAAATGCCCTCCAGAGTTCCTCCGTCCCGGCACTGGCCTAAAGACAATAATCAATCTCCCTTGAACCATCTTCCCATAGAACTGGTTAACAATCATCCAGCTCTACATCCAATTAATGTTCATTCATTCACTTATCGACCTTATGTTCATCAAACGAGCCTCATCGCTCCCGACGAGCGAGAATCAGTCCTGTTATTTCTGATCAAGTTCACCTTGGCTTGATGTTTTGCTGTCTATCAATCTCTAAGCCATGGACCAGAGTGATAGGGTGACCGCTGGGTTTTAATTTGATGTCCTTTTTCGTGGTGCACTGGATGCATGTCTTCGGTGGAGGCCCGAGAGACACTGAGGTTATGTGTCGGATCTGGCGTTGATTTTGGGAGCGCGGCTTCTTCGTCAAATCTGCCAGTTGTCTAAGAAGTGGCCTGCGATACCTCGACATGCTGATAAACGCTGAGGAAGAAATCCGCAAAAGCATTCGCTCCGTCCTCACCAAACAACATCTGCCCATTGCTGTATGTCTCTTCCGCTTTTTCCTTTGAGCGCGCCACCATGTCTTCCTCGAACTTCTTCATCAATGGATCTAGTGTGCGTTGAAACGAGGTAGCATTATGCCCGGCAGTCTCATGTGCCTTGATGATAGCATGGGATAGCAAGAGGGAGTCCAACAAGGCTAGGTTGGCGCCTTCGCCAGCCCACGGACACATCAAGTGTGCCGCATCCCCGATCAGCGTTGCGCTGCCCTTATGCTCCCACGAGGCCCCGATCGGCAGCATGTACAGTGGCTTGATGTCCACAGCCGCACCCGGGTTGTCCGTAGATTCCTCGTCGCACGCGACACTCACTAGCTCCTTGATGACGGGACCAAAACGACCAAGCAGTGTGTCGTCGCTTAGAAAACGGTTCTTCGCATCCGCGGCTGTCTGTCCTGCTATTCCTGATGAGAGGGCGAAGCGTTCGTCTGCTGTCGTTAGGAAGATGTAAATACGGGCTGAGTCCTGCGGCCCACGCTGCGCCATGACGCCGTGCCGGAGGCCAAGAGCCGCGAAGCTGCCATGCCCGACGAGTGCTGCCAGGTGTGGGTACTTGCTCGTAATATGGCGAAGAGTCGTGGTGATGCTCTGTGTTCCTGTGTAATGTGGCTTCACGTCCATTAACAAATTGCGGACTCGAGACCACGCACCATCGGCTCCGATGACTAGATCGAACGCATGTTTACCGTCGGGACCAAAGTCAAGCACGATTTCGTTTCCGGTTGTTGTCGAGAAGCTGGTGGCAGATAAAAGCTTATGCCCCCATTGAATACTCTTAGCTGGTAGATGATCGCTCATGAGCTTCGTGAGCGCATGGCGGGAAATCTCCGGACGTTCGCTCAACTCCCCCTCATCCGCGTGGAGGATATTGCCATGCATATCTGCGACCTTTTGTACTTCTGCACATTCGCCAGTGAATTTCAGGAATTGGTCGAATAGTCCGCATTTTCTGATAGCCGCGAGGCCCGATTCTTCGTGGAGGTCTAGCATCCCGGATGGTTTGGCTAGTTCTTCGTCGGTGGGCTTTTGGCGGAGCTCGAAGATTGTGAATGGGATGGCACACTTGTGAAGAAGGAGGCCAAGAGTCAGGCCGGCAGGGCCGGCGCCAATAACGGCGATTCTTGGCTGAGATGAGGACATGATGGGCTGGGATCAGAGAGGTGGATTGTAGACGGAGTATGGGTAGATCGAACTGGATGTTTGGGAGCACTTCTTGGTTTTAGCTTTGAGGAATCAATTGCCATCTTGAACCAAGGAGAGCCGCAACCTATTTATAACCACCAAAATCTTCGTATTCTGGAATCTTGTTCAGAAATCTCTAATATTGGGTCCGTAGAGGAATACTTCGGGTCGTACTAAAGGCCGAAATGTCACATGATCAACAAGATTACCGTTGAGTGGTTGCAGATGACGAGGCCTCGTTTTCGGGGTCGCGTGTCGCGTTCCTGCTGATTAATGGTCTTGGCAGTCATGTGATTAAAATACAGACGGAAACCGCCTGTGTAAAGTTTCAATCCACATCACTAATTTCAAAGCTTTACACGGCTTCCCTATCCATCAAAGCGTTTATGCATTTAATAAAAATCAATGAACAAGCGATCGGAACATGGATTCAGAAGTGCTATATCTGGTACCTGTATGATGGTCAATGACTACCTGAAGTTGCTTGCCGACGAAAACATATATATATCCGCTACGGAATAAGTTAGGGTCAAGGATCTTATTATATAAGTTGTTCTAAAGCACTTGCCAGCTGCTGATTTTGTGAAAGGATATATAATGGAAAAATGGAAGGGAAAAAGATGACAACAGATTAATATCACTATATAGACAGTTTCTAATTGCTTGTTAAGTGCTTGCTAATCAGTTTGCTGCTGTTCCTGGATTTGAATCCGCTGCCTCATAAGTTCTAACTCTAACTGCTCATTTTGAAGTTGTTTTAGGCGAACCTCTTCTTCTTTCCTTTTGACTTCTGCCTCCAGGTCTCGTAATTCTAATTCTTGACGGCGTTGTTCAATTGTTAGTATATTTGCTGAAGCCACTCGGCGAAGATTCCGTGATGAGGTTGTAGATCTAAGTAGTTAGTAACTGGTCAATAACCAATTGAAAGGTACTTATTCACAAAAGAATACTTACTCATTATCAGCAACTTGTGAAGAGGAACTTCCTGAATTCCCATGTAAGATTTCAAGATTTTGACTACTAGCTTGACTCTCTGTTTCAGTTGTTGAAGACAGTCGCTGACGTTTACGGCTTCTTCCTATATCAATGGTTAATGTAAACACTTGCCAACCACTTGGGGAGTACTTGTAGTAACTCACTTTCCCGACTCATATGTCGCAGATAATTTGCCTCCATTGTTGAAGCTCTATAAGAATGATGAATATTGAACTGTTGAAAATTCTGATATTGAAGAATACCATCTTTGTCAATTTTTGCAGAACTAAGATAGTTAGTGTTTGTGCAAGCAGTTCATAATTGGTTGGTAAGTACTTTCGAGCTGCTTCAGCTAAAGTTAAATACTTTCCTGAAGCATATGACTTTTGGTGTGATTGCTCAACAGCATTTGTATGATTTCGCAAAAGATTAAAATAATGTGGCTGAATTCTCGAGCATGATTGATTTAGACCTGCCTTAATAACTGCACTCTTTTTTTGGATGGCCCAGGTCTGGACTGCTGGCGATTCATATTCTATTAAATAGTTAGCAGGTACTTTTTAATCCATTTATCAATACTTCAATACTAACGTATCAATAGTCTAATCAACTCATCATACTCAGCCTCTGACTGGCAATCTAGGAGACTCATCATGCGACTCCAAAGGCCTGATCCTTTATTTTTAGTTCCAATTGCCTTTAAAATTGAGCGTTGAAAATGCACACGACAGAATATGATAATATGCTGTAACTGCCATGTAGGATCCTGATGTTGAGGATCAATTTCAGAAAGATATTGCCCAAGCCCTGATTACTTAGTAATTGGTTTACAACTACTTTGAGAGTACTTACCTGTGTACTGTTTTGAGTCCATGTCAACAATAATACCATGAATCCCACATCCATGAATTGGATCAAATAGGACTGGTTGTCCAGAAACCTTTTCAATAAGATGGAATGCTCGCTTGAAAAGTAAATAGTAACCTTCAGTGGAATCCTCACTGGTAAAGACTCGAAGTAATGTTATGACTAGTTGTTAAGCAGTTAGCAAGCAGCTGGCCAGTAGTTAGAAATACTAACTCTTGCATTGATCTGGCATGAATGTTGCAAAAAGAACCTCATTCATCTCTTTGGATCGAATTCGTTTGAAAGACATATCAACTTCAAATGAAGATAAAGTTGATAATAAGTGAATCTGATCTTTAAATGCACAAAAAACCATTGTACCTTGAGAATCATGGTATTTCTCTTGAATGTATTCCTAGGAACTTTGTAAGTATCTAATAGGCGTCCACTAAATGATTAAAAGCTACTTACATTGACTAGTGGATCCCGGTTCTGTAGGAACAGCAATCCATTAATATCCTGCCCATTAGGGTATGAGAAAAGTCGTTGTTTTTGAATAATTGTTGCAATTCGGTCTTTGCTACAGAAGCTAGAGTGAAGCTCTGCCAATGTAGAAGCATTATATTGCTGACAAAATGCTTCTAGTTGTGGGTTTCGAAGAAATTGCGCTGAGACTAGTCAGTATATTATACTATTCAATCACTTGGAAACTACTTACCTGTAGTCAAGCTTGGGTCTTGTATTTGTTGAATGATTCTTTTAACTCCTTGTAAGATCCGTTCCGCTGCCTTGCTTGGTGGTGGTGGAGGATGTTGGTGAATTCCATGAGACGTAAAAAGGATATATGGACATTCATTGATATCCACTGGCACTAAAGCAGTAAAAATAACACTACAGGAAGTGTGTTTTAATCTGCCTGGCCCTTGAAGGTGGTCTCGATCTTGGAACTAATTAGTAACTGGTTGGCAAATACTTGAAAAGTGCTTACCACAATACTTTCGTCGAGATGCCAGTGATTCGAAAACACCACATTCCTCAGTTGGTGGCATAATATCATGATTAAAAAGGTCCTCAAGAAACTGTAGATCAATTGATGTATGGCCTTGAATAGATCCTCGATGATGTTTTGTTAAAAACTCATTGGATCCATTACTACAGCCAATATACGGTGGAAATTCACCATGAACATTCTATGGCTAGTTAGAAATCACTTGAAGCATTGTAAAAAGATTTAACTAACCATTTGGGTATGCCGCTTAAAAACTGGCTTGCAAGTCGGAAGCTGGTCAATGCATGCATAGCCCTTATTGAAAAATTCATTTTTTGACCGATAATAGCTAGAAGTATTTAGTAATTGCTTCAAAGCTGTTTGGGAGATATTTAAATACCTGTATGCATTTCGTTTTCCGATATTTGCCTCCAGGATTTGGATATTCCTCTGAGTATTTCGAATCACATCCCAACAATTCTCATCAACAAATGTATGATGATAGGATTGAAGAAATGGATTCAAAAATTCACATGCATAGATACCAGAGCATTTCCAAGTCCATCTTTTAACTAAACAGTTGAAAAATGGGCATTTGACTGGTCTCCTTGGTCCATGTTGTTGACGCCGTGAGTATTGAATCTGTAACTGATCAGCAAGCACTTTAAAAGCAATTAGAAAGTACTTAACGGTATGTTAAGGGCTAAGCCCGCAGCGCTAATAACTAGCTATCACACAAGAGATTCCGTTGAAGAAGAGAAGAACAGATGTCCGATCGGACGGCTTTTATATACAAAAGTACGTTATGCGGGGTAGATAGTCAGATAACCACTCCCATCATTCCTCCGGATAACATATCATTTATTCTACAGGCGCAGCCTGTGACACGGTACCTCATGAACAAGCTGCTCCATTTCATTCTGTGATCGCCCTCTAGATGCAACAACATATGAATATCCATGAATATGACTTGTCGGATACTCTGGTAAGTCATCAATATATTCAATCTTTGATGTCTGGAGAGAATGGCTTTTTGAATTTGTGAGTTGTACAGGAATGCCCTATTTCCGCATTGAGCCATTAGCGATCAGTTAACAAATACTCAATTAAAATAAATACCTCAACATCGGGATCAGTCTCTGGATTTGATGAGGTAAAATCTTCCAAATTGAAGATTTCAGGTTGAGGATCCATAGTAACGAGAAGATCAAGTATGCTTTAAAATCACATACAACTGTAACATATAAGAAGAAAATTGAAATTGAAATTCAGAGTAATGGGTATTGTATTTGAATAGGTCGCGTGTCACGTCCTCGCTGATTAATGGTCTTGGCGGTCCTAAGTGTCACGCATCCACGTTTTTGAGGTGGCGTGATCTGTGGACACGCTGTTGAGGGCGGCATTGCTCAGCACGAGCTTATTAACACCTCAGTACGAGTCTTGATAAAGCAGATCGAAAGTTGTAACTATAGAATATTGATAAGATAAGTTGACAGTAATACAATACATACATAAATTTACATTCTAGCCAAAGCATCGCCTGCTAAAGCTCAGTACGAGTCTTAAAACTCCTGGTCACGGAAATATGTCGGTACGAGTGTTGCTTAGTAATAGAATCAACACGGACCCATCGCTCTAGTGTCATGTATTGAAAAACTTGGGTGCGTTGTAATATAAACCACTAGCGGTAATAACCATGTGACCTATAGGCTAGATCACATGACCAGTTTCGGGGCGCCCGACCTTTTGAACGAGGGCGGCTCACCTGTAACCTGCTCTAGTGGGTGAGTACATCACCGCATGTCTCATCCTTATACATTATATATAGTTATTTTTTATTATATTCACCACTTTCTAACTGCTAACAAACCACTTAACTATTACTTAGTATCACGAAAACGCCGCCGTTCATCAACATGTTTCTCTTCTAGTTCTGAGCCTGAATTAGGACAAAGGAGATCCTGTTCACAGCCTCGAGGTCGAGGTAGCAGTCGGTGAGTTTGTTTTTTAATCACTTTAAAAAGGGTTACTAAGTACTTGATAAACAGTTCGATATCTTCTCAAAGTCTTCGTCGGGTTTCGTCACAGAATATATTAAGTTTTGAGCAACAGCGGCAAAACATAGAGCTTCGAGAGCTCGAGCTTCAGTTAAAGGAAAAAGAGGAACGGGTACGAGAGAAACAACTTCAAAATGAGGAAAAAGAGCTAGAGCTTATGGAAAGGCGGGCAAGGTTACAAAATATTAATAGTGAGGTGCTCTAAATATTATCTGATAAGTAGTTATTAACTGGTTTAAAAGCACTTACACCACATTTGCTTAGCTAGGAGTAAATAAAGTCTGTTATGTATTGAAAAGCCTACGTGCGCTGTAATTAAAAATACAAGTGGTACCGGACATGTGATCCGCTAGCCTAATCACATGACCAGTTTGGGGGCACCCGACCTTCTCCAAGGGGCGGCTTACCTGTAACCTGCTAGTGGGGTGTCTCTAGTGGGAGCCCCAAGACTCGTACTGAGGTGTTAGTAAGCTCGTGCTGACCATGTACCCTGTAGCTAGAAAACCATAAACGCTTTGATGGATAGGGAAGCCGTGTAAAGCTGTTGAAATCAGTGACCTGGATTGAAACTTTACACAGGCGGTTTCCGTCTGTATTTTAATCACATGACTGCCAAAGATCATTAATCAGCAGGAACGAGACACGCGACCCCAAAGACGAGGCCTCGTCATCTGCAACCACGTAGCTGGCCGGTCTGCTCGACCGACCACCCAATCAACTTACTCACATCTCGGGCGTTAGTACCACCCGAGCTTTCAACATCATAATGCCCACTTTCCCAGTCATGTCCACGACAGCTGACACATCTTCGAGTCCTTCAAGACCCCAGCGAGTCCTTGCATGTATCCTCTGCCAGCAGCGCAAGGTCAAATGCGACCGCAAGTTTCCCTGCGCCAACTGCATAAAGTTCAGGGTACAATGTGTGCCTGCGACCGCGCCTCGTCGACGGAGACGAAGATTTCCGGAGCGAGAATTACTTGATCGTATTCGGAAATACGAGGATTTGTTAAGGCGGAATGGTATTGAGTTCAAGCCGCTTGCTTCATGGTGATGGTGATGTGGGGAAGGAGTCGGAGTCTCCTAACACGGGGAGTTATAGCTCGGAGCGTGAGCAGTCAGATCCTCCTGTGGCTTCAGGAAACCCTACGGGACTACGTGAGACCAATGACATTTGGCATGCCATGAGACGATCGTCGCACGATGCCGTGAGTGAGACCAGTATTCGAAGTGTCTGGGATCAAGTATTCCCAGATAACGACAACCTCCTTTTCGGCTCGCGTAGGACAGCTGTCGAGCTTTCTACTCTTCATCCCAAACCGGTTCAAATATTTAAGCTCTGGCAGACTTACCTGAATAACATCGACCCGTTGCTCAAGGTCACTCACACTCCGAGCCTACAGGGGCGTATCATCGAAGCAGCTGGCGATTTGGCGGACATCAGCCCTGCACTAGAGGCGCTTATGTTCGGCATATACTCTGTGGTGATTACGAGTCTCACAGTGGATGAATGCCAGAACACGTTCGGTTCATCGAAGGGTGATCTTTTGGCAAGATACCAGTCTGGTTGTCAGCAAGCTCTGCTGAACTGTAGTTACTTGCGAACAAGCGATCGTGAATGCTTGACTGCATTCTATCTCTTCCTGGTATGTCTTTATGTCTGCCAAGTGCCTTGTACTTGCTTACCAATTCATCTGGTATAGATATCAATCGGATCCAGTACAGATCCTCGATCTCTATCGTCCATGTTTGGAGTTGTGATGCGCATTGCATACCGCATGGGCATTCACAGCGAGTCAGCTTGTGCCAATCACCCACCTTTCGAGGCTGAGATGCGCCGCAGACTCTGGTGGTCCATGAAACTTCTCGATACCCGTATCAGCGAGCTCGCAGATTATAAGACTGTCGCGCTAGCACCCACTTGGGACTGCAGGATACCTATTAACCTGAATGATTCTGATATAAGACCAGATATGACAGAGCCACTGTCGGCTCAGGGTACGCCTAGCGAGGCGCTTTTCGTTGTGGTGCGCAGCGAAGTGGTCGAGTTTGCCCGCCGCAACAGGGTTCATCTTAGTTTTGCCAGTCCGCCCGTTGCCAAGAATGCTCTTCAAACTGAGGGTAGTAAGCTGGACGCTCTGGAAAAAAAGATTGAAGACAAATATTTCAGATTCTGTAATCCAGAGAATCCCCTTCACTACATGACTATCTGGACGACGCGAACATATTTTGCTATAAACCGGCTTCTGGAACACTACTCAAGATACTCAAACTCATCTACAAGCCTAACTGATACCCAACGCGATGACACCCTTTTCCATGCCCTTAACATTCTTTCATGCGATACAAGGGTCATGCTTTCACCTCTTACCAAGGGCTATCTATGGCTTACTCGTTTCTACTTCCCATTCCCCGCATATATGCACATCCTTCAAGACTTGAGACGACGACCTGTCTGCAGATACGCTGAGGATGCCTGGAAGGTCATGAGTGAAAACTTCGAGGCTCGTGTTATTAATTCTTTAGGCCAAGGAGGGGATAGCCCTTTCCTCAACATTTTTGCTAAGGTTGTTCTTCCGGCTTGGGAGGCCTGTGAGGCAATACCTGGACAATCAGAGGAATTATCAACACCAGGGATCGTGTCATTCATCAGAAAGCACATGGAACGAAAGGCGCAAAATACCCAACATGCAGACGGGGTACAGGAACATCCTGTTATGAATATGGGCATGGACGATTTACCTATGTCAACTCTGATGGGATTTGGTGATTACGGCTTCGGCTTAGTGTACGGTGCAGGAGGGCAAGATATCCATGCAGGAACGAGCCTCGACATTCCCAAACATCAATTAGACTGGACGACAATGGACTGGGGCTTTGGTGGACTTTTCACCTGATAATTTAGAAGACCACTGGGTTTATCATATTTTGGTTCAACATTCCGCACAATTTGGATGCATACCTACTGTGTGGCTGTTAAAATGTAAATCTCTGGTGTTCATTGCATGAAGGCGATATACTTCTCTTCAACGGAAAGGCTAGTACATACAACCATAAGGTTCAGAAAACAGGGCTTCCCATCCACTCAGCTGTACTTAAGCCTCATGTAAAGCTCGGTCAATGGTTATTATTGCCCTTTTCCTCTTGCTGCTTTAAGGGTGATGGCTGGGTAAGCCCTGCATGGAAGAGGGAAGATCTTGCTGTAATTTTGATAGTGCCTCTTGCTCCTAAAGCTGAATTCTTGCAAGTAGCCACAAAAAGAATCTGTCAACTACAATGCTCAGTAGGATGCCTTAGACACTATTTGGTGTGAATAGAGGAAGAGCTCTGATTGAGAAAATTATTGATCATAAAGGCCTATTTATGGGAATTCTGGCGGTCATCAACAGGAAATGGCTGCGAAAAAAGTTCAAAAATGTCTCTTCTCAGATCGGTCCAGTTTAGTATACTGTAAGACAGGTCTGAGTTGGCTATTTGGTCCACAATAGTGTAGAACTCATAAGAAGAAACACCAATGGTGTTGAGAAGCTCAATGTCACCTGACAGGCTCGCCTCTCTAGGCTGTGAAGGATCGGAGTTTGGCGTAACCACCATATCGTGACCAGCCACAGATTCCCCACTTGGTTGTTCCTCCAGCATGCTGTCGTTTCTGGATGCTGTCCCTGGCTGCTTAGGGCTGTATAGCGTAAGGGGCTGAAATCCCTGTAATCCTGCGCGCGCGGCAAGCTCCAAGAGTAGGCTTTCAAGGTGAGACAGTTCTGCTTTCCGCACTTCAGCAACCTTGTTTCCTTTGTTGATCATCTTATCGAGGATAAGATGTGCTTTTTGGCTGTATGATTGGCCATCAACTACACTCGGAAAAAGTGCATTCACAATAGCCAGATGTAGGCTGGATATGTATGTGTATTCGAGATCGTATGGCAGGGATACTTCTTTAATCAGTTAGCTTCCTTTATTTGATATCAATGGGAGGAAATAGTTGTCTTACCGAGAAAGCCATCATCTTCAGATAATATATGAAGAGTCTTCTCAGCCGATTTGATACTGGTGGAGATCAATGTCTTTGTTAAAACTAGAAAGTCTTGCCAGTCCTCCGTCTCGTGGTCAAATGTTGCGAGTTATATTAGAACATGAAGTGTTGTAAGATCGGTTCACACCAACCTGATGATATAGCAATGTAATATGTCGCGTCCCATTAGGCATCCTGTCAACAGAATTTCGAAATTTAGCGTGTATTATTTTTTCAACCTCCGCATATCCTGCTAGTGTGTGTAGAATTGATCTTGTTGTTTCAACGAAAGCGCCCAACTGTGTCTTTTCTGACTTGTATACAGCTAATGCACAGAGCGTGAGACAGATTGTAGGGCATTAGGGCTGGTGCTTAGACTTACTGGCAATGATAAATGATTGTAAGCGTGACAGTTTCACTTGAAGACTGAGAATAACATCCTGGTGTGAGCATGTGTTCGGTGGATTAATTGGGGTACTGATATTCCAATCCTGCGTGATCGTGGGCAGTCCCACAGACGAGGAAAAGTGGCTATCTATGGTGTATAAAGTCCACCACAGGTTGCGACACCGGGACACAGTTTCAGCACCAAGCTGATGCTCTGGTAGATGAGTTGCAAACATTCAAATTGCGCAATTCTTACTGCCTGGCCTATCTATATAAGAAAAATGTTAGCAGCGAGTTATTGCCAGATCAAAATGTTAGCTTTGCATATATATGTCCTAACTCCTTTTCTCCAATCGAGTATAGATATAGCCCGGCAAGCGCGAGAGTCTCGATTGCTGGCACGCTATACTTCCAAAGTGACACATGATCTGGCATCAGAGACGTCGCACGAACAAAGAAGCTTGAGCCTGGAGCACCTCGAGAATTCCTTGAACCTGAACGAAAAGCAGTCCCAAATGAGAAGACCAACAGAAGTTGAATGAACCATAGGCGATCTTCAGCTGCTATTTTCGTAGCATCACCATGATAGAACCCCAGGAGGCGACTGATGAAAAAGTCTCCACTGAAGAGCCGATAATTCTGGCCCAAGTGAAATTTTGCTGTATTGACGAGATGCGTAGCCTCTCCATCAACATGACAGTAAGTCGAGCAGTGAACGACCACATTGATGACCGAGCTAGCCAAACTGTTTCTAACACCCTTCTTTAAATCTTCTATACCCTTCCACTATCCTATTTCGCTTTTTCTAATAACTGTCTCACTGTTTTTGCTTTCTATACTGCTTTCAAGTTCATTGCCAGGGTTGATTGTTACTGCAACCATCATCACACATGTAAAATTTGCAATCATAATCAAAAATACTTATAAAAGCTAGCTAACAAATCATCTTTTGTACAAATAGATCCCAGCGAAATACATCTTCGTGAACGCCCTCCGCGGCTCGAGACATTTATCCAGCAACACCCCAATCCACTGGATTGCTTGGTTCAGCTGTACTTTCGAAGTCACTGTAATCGCATACATCATTGCCAGTGCCATCCCTGTCTTCGACTCACTTGTTTCGCTAGTTTGCTCTATGCTTGATACGCTCACATATTTCAAGGCCATGGGTTGCATGTGGCTATCTGATAACTGGCACAAGGGAAAGAAGACGCCTTATCTGTGGCATTGGTTTTTCAAGGTTTGCTTGAGCATCTTTGTGATAGCTCTAGGGTGCTTTTTGACGGTTGCGGGAACGTATGGATCTGTAGTTGGGATAATGGTGTCTTATAGAGAATCAGGGGGTTTCGGCTGCTTTTTCCTGCGCGGATAACTCCAACTCTGTGTGAGTTTGGAGAAGCAGGTTTGTAGTGGCGTGTAATCGAAGATTTAAGACGCACTTTCTTTAAGTAAGGCTCGCGCTGCTGAGAATGGTTATTTCGTTAAGGTATTCAAAATGCATTAAGAATGGAGTAACCTCTTACGGCCTCTTGGTCTTTGTCTGACCGACCTACTTGAATTTTCTATACATGATAAGTCGGTAGAAGTTTTGCAATGGTGATTCCATCTTAGCTCAGTTGGTAATACTATGATTGCCGAATTCGTACGACAGGTAATCAGCTCAACTATGTATGGCGGCACCTCGGTCCATTCGGAAACTATTTTGTGTCTACATGAATTGCGGTAGTAGTATAGAAAACCCTGGAGAGAAAAAAAGAATAAAACAAGATTTAACCGAAAAAGGGCAACCGATGGAGAGCGGGAGCTAATTGCTGATGTCATCCATTCGCAGCCAATCATAGACGGTGTGCTTCCAATTTATTATGCGACTAGGGCATCGGGATCTGCCCCGGGTTCTATCCAATCAGAATGCTTCTCATTTGGCCTTCCTTATTGGGCAGAAAACACCCTTCTTTAAATCTTCTATACCCTTCCACTATCCTATTTCGCTTTTTCTAATAACTGTTTTACTGTTTTTGCTTTCTATACTGCTTACAAGTGTATAGTGTTATTGTCAAACTTTTGCTTCCCACTTTCTTTACCGGAACAACTGCTGGGCCTCTTCATAGGTGGGCTAGATAGTCGCATTGAAGAGAATGGCAGCCGAATCGTACTCCAGCACTTGTCAACCTCCGGATTCGAAGGGGCAAGAGGTGAACTTTTCTTCGGAAGTTGAACTCTCCTACGACACTGATCCTCGCAATCCCTACAATTGGCCTCTGTCAAAAAAATGGATGACCATGGCTATCTCTTACTGGGTGGCTATTCTGGTCGGGATAAATGCAACCTCGTTCACAACAGTAACAGATGCATTATCAGAGGAGTTCAATATCAGCAATGGCTTTTTTGAGTACAGCTTCTTTGCAGTGACCTCGTGGACTGCCGCGGCAGCAATTGTCCCACTGGCCACATTGCCAATGATGGAAACATTCGGATTCCGGATTGGTTATCTTGTGTGTATACAGAACCCTCGATGCAAGTAATCAAGAAGTACTGGCTAATTAGGACAGAGCGCCTATATCTCATTTGTCATCTTTATCATCCCCCAGTGTGTAGCTCCGAACTTTGCGACGCTTGTGGTTTGCCGTACCTTTGCAGGTGCCTTTGGTGGCACAGTTCAAAATGCGGCAGATGGAATTGCAGCCAATATTTTCTTCACGGTGCAGGAAAGGATTCTGCCCTTGACTCTATATGCATTTACCCTGATGTTTGGTGTCACCATTGGCCCCGTTTTTGGGGCTCTGTTGGAACCGCTGGACTGGCGATGGTGAGTGGACTGAAAATATGTATCGGGCAAAGATGACAATTGCTGATCAACATAGGGTATTCTGGCTACAGTTAATCATAAACGGTGCTACAATTCCTGTCCTCTATTATGGACTAAAAGAGACCAGAGGCTCAGTCATTATGTCCAAGCTCAACAAAGCTGAAAAAGTCACCGACAAGACTGCTGCTCTGGAAGAATTGAAGGAAACTGTTTCTCGGGCAGCAATGTTGCTAATCACCGAGCCAACAGTAACTTCCTTTACAACCTGGTCTGCATTCTCATTCGGTCTAGTCTTTATTTCCACTCAATCCGTTCCGGTGGTCTACACTGCGGTATATGGCTGGCCAACTTACAGTGGGGGCCTTGTCCAAACAGCCATTGCACTCGGAGAGACAATTGGCATCGGTGCATTTCTGTACCAGAACAGAATCTACATTCGCAGTGCAGATCACAACCTCGAGAAACCAGGTATTCCAGTGCCAGAGAGTATCCTCCATCTTTCAATCCCCAGTACCGTCATTGGCCTTGCAGGTGGTCTTTTCATGTATGGATGGACCACAGTCAATGGTACTCATTGGATTGTCCCGACCGTTGGGTTGGTGCTAATTGGATTTGGAATTATGTGCATTGTGATTGCCGCTGCCGTCTATGTCACAGATTCCTACTCTGGATATGCAGCCAGTGCAATTGCAGCCGTCGCCTTTGGTGAAAATACATTTGCAGCATTTCTGCCGCTGGCTGCAAAACCAATGTATCTCCGGCTTGGGTTTCAGTGGGCTAGTTCTTTGCTTGCATTTATCGCGCTGGCATTGGCGTTGGCACCTACAATTCTACTTTGGAAAGGAGCTGTCATTCGAAGCAAGAGCAAGGCGATTCAAAAGATGTCCCTCAACTGAGGTTTTCACCTTGTCAAATTCTACTACGTAGATACTCTCATGGAGGATATAGAATATGTCTATACGGAGTTGCCCGTCTCGGGCCGATTAGGGCATGACTAGATAGAATCCGGAATAGCGCCGATAGACCCAACACGCTGAACGGGTATGAATATTACTACTTATATTACTATTCTGCAAAGAAAAATTTCATGAAAGACCAGAACGTCAAAGTGGCCAAGCAGGCATTAGCTTTGATTTCTCAGTATCGAAACTAACATGACTCGCCTAGGTGAGGGCGGTCAGGAACCATGGACCTAGTATTTCTAGTGCAACGGGCGCTGGTGGAACTGCGGCGTATGTATAGAGGCCTAGGCGACTGACGTCGGATGCTGTGCCTGAATGCAAATCGGTACTCCCATACACCGAGGAACCGCGCGTGTATTTGCTCTGAATGTGGCTCAAGGTCTGGTTCTGGGACTGCGAAACGGGGGGAGAGAACCAGGCGAGCGAGAAGACACGGGGAATTGTGGGATAAACGATCGGTAGAATCGGGGGTTCGAGAGACGTTGGGATCTAGCGCACTTGGTAGCAAGTTCAAGGTGACTGGGCAGACTCGTCTGTGGGCCAACCGGATGTATGTGCAGGAAGGCATCTACGATCGATTCTGCCAGAGACTTGGGAGGAGCATATCAAGGATGCCGTTAACAAAAACGCCAAAGTGCTCCTTGGCGGCAACCGGCTGCCGTCCCTGGGAAAGAACTTCCTCGAGCTGACCATCCTGGGCGATGTCAACGACACAGTGCAGGTGGCTAGTGAAGAGGCGTTTGGCCCTCTTGCAGCGCTATTCCAGTTTTCGATTGAGGATGAGGTGGTTAACCGGGCTAACAACTGCGATATCGGTCTGGCGTCCTATGCTATGACCAGTGACTTTACTAGATCCCACCGGGTCACAGAGAGACTAGGGTTTGGCATGGTTGCCCTCAACACCGGAGTCATCTCCGACTCGTCTGCACCGTAAGCCACAGATACCCTTACCTTCATGTTTAGAAACGTACTAATTCATACTGCAGTTTCGGCGGAGTGAAGCATTCCGGCATGGGCCGTGAAGGTAGCAAGTATGGCGTGGAAGATTACATGACAGTTAAGATAGTCGTCGCTGGGGACATCAATACTGTCTATACACGCCTGTGAATTAAAGTCCATTCAATAGCTTAGTTCAATTCGAATCCTCATTCAAGCAACGGTCCTAAACTTACCAAAAGCAATTTGATATGCACTATAAAGTAGAAGCGTCTATAGCACAAGGTGAAGACTTTTATTTGATAGCCACCAATGCATAATGTAATTTGATGAATACATAATACCTTGGATTCACTTGCGCAACTTGCGAGCACACTGTAAGAAGCCGTTAAGATGCAAATCGCATATAGAGTAATCGAGGACGGATCACTTGAGTATCAGTTGCTAACTAGCTTACAAAAAACCGCCAATAACAAAGTCACATACTGCCCATCGGGCCCTCAATATCCCCATCAATTAGTTATCCTACTGCAAGTATCCATATCCACAGATCCATCAGCACGAAGATACTCAGGCCGACAATACAATTCCAGCGCCTCCATCCCACAACTAGTCACCGAGTTCCAGAAATAGAATCCATACCGTAGCGGCACACGCTACTTCCACCAGATATACCCATCCTCGCAGAACCTAGCATAGCCAGGGATCTTAGCATCCACACCCGGTTGTTCATGCGTCTCATCCAAAAATGACTTCTTAATGGCATCACAGGATTTGAATCATTGATAGACTTGCTATCTAGAATGGCGATCCAGCGATTGGAGATGCCTCCAGCTCGACCATTCCTGTCAATCCATTTGTGGATGAGATGATGGACTTCACTTTCGGTTTTGTCTTGAAAGCCGCCGGGGAAGTCCTGATTCCTGGCTTCGTTCCTTTTCTGTCAAATTCTTTTTGGATTGATGTTTGGAGGATGCGGAAAAGGTCGAAGGCGTATGCGGAGCTTTGGAGGCTTTCTTCCAGGAAGTGGTTGATGACCTAGACTAAGTAGATTCGCTTACGGGACGGGGAGGATAAAGCTTACGGCCGCAGGCACCTGAGCAGTGCAGACAGTTAGCATTGTAGTCATTGTGCTTGTGTTTATGGGGAAACTAATTGAGTAAGCTTGAGTTGGAGATTCAAGTTCACGGGAAGCACATATGGAAGTCAGCCCAGTCTGAGGCTGTGAAGATCAGCATCTCAAAACCGCACGCTGGCTGGTTAGTAACTGGCTAGGTGAATCCCGACTGTTGTATATTTTGAGCCTTTTTTTTCTTGTGATTGATGGCATAGAAAGGGCTGGCATCGCCTTGGGTAACTTCTATTTACTACTGTCACGCGTCTAGTGTATCCATCGTCGTCGTCCCGGGTATAGTAAAATGTACAAGAAAAGGGTATATATACTCTAAATTCTACGCAAATATGGAATTATAAAAATCCTCCACTCTCTCACAAACCCCCGTCTGCCCCCTCCAACCGATCAACTTCTCTTCAAGCTTACAACCCGTCCAGCGGATTTCAGCCCAGTACTGCCTCTCAAGATCTGTTCCGAATGACTGAACCACATCCTCCGGCGCAGTCCACGCGCGCGTATAACTCGCATCTTCTTTCATAACGGGGCCGTTGACCTGGAAGATAGTGGCGGGGTTGAATTTGGGGTAGTTTGCGTGAACGAAGAATGGAACTGAAGCTGTAATTTCTCCGATCTTCTTTTTCTTCGTCATGAGAAAGTAGTCGTCGACCGGGTTGTATTGGATCATTGTTGAGCCGGTGAACCCGTTACGTGTATGGCGGCCCAGTGCGCGGATGGGTTGACGGACTTGGTAGAATGGTTGTTTGAGCGCTGTTGCGGCAGCAAGAAAAGTCTCCTTATCGCCTTCGCCGGCAGCGCCTTGGGAGAAGATTGGGTAGTAATATGACGGACCCCAGAAGTTGTAGTAAGTAGCGAGGAGGATAGTGTGGAGATGGGTTTTGCGGGAGATAAGCACCACACCGGATTCAGTAGATTGGCGCAGATTTGGAGCTGGTCTATCTTGAGAGATAATTTCGTAGAATTGGTGGGCTGTTGTGGGGGCCCATAAATCGGGCCAGGTGACTAGGCCTTTGGAGGTGAATGGGTCGTTGTTGAATAAGATCTCGGGGTTATGTATAGGGAACGCATCCGCGTCGAGAAATAGGATATCTTCAAAGGAAGAAAAAAGCATGGCAAGCGATTTGTACTGGAACTTTTGGATCATGGTGTGACTGCCCGGCATCGAGTCGAGAATCTCTGAGAGTACGATGCACCGCGCATTGAGTGATGGGAGGACCACATTGCAGATATACCCCTCGTATTCATTCCAATGAGCCAGGAAGACCTCCACGGGCAGATTGGTGCCAGTTCTGCGCAGCATCCGGAGCGAAGCCACCAATACGGGCAGATATTCTCCACTTGCCGTCGAAACCAATCCGCGCGTACCTGGCTGATACGACAACGTCGGGATATGGCGCTTAATAGCCTTGACAAACAAGCGATGCGCTTCTCTCATAGCACCCACGCTCTCCCCAGACATGTCTAGCAATTTGGGTGGATACTTCGCATTCGATGGATCAAAAATCACGGACTCCGCGCTGCCCTGCCGGAGCGGGGGATCACATTGCGGGGCATAATCCGTCAACAAGGGGTAGAGTGTCTGCCAGAGCTGTCCGTTTACGGATGTGCTGCCACCGTACTGCGCATCGTCATGCTGCTTGGCCTGTGATGATGATGTTTGTGATGGCATCTGTAATCCGGAGTGGGAAAAGAATAGCCAGGTGAAGATAGCCACGAGCCCCAAGGCAATTAGTCCATTGCGCTTTCGTTGTCGCGGCCGCGGCTGCCAAGAGCCTCGAGGTATTGCCATGTTCTGCACGGGTACTGGCATGGAAGAAGGATTAGAATTAGATGTTTGACGACAAACAGATCGAGACGTCCGATCCGCGAAGCACGTGATCGACCACTATTCCCGAAGAGGAATGTAACGCACCAAGACAGTAAAATACATGTGGCGGTGACCGATTTGTGGGGAATTTATCTGTAAGCTAATGTATAACTATACTCTAAATAGGAAGGCAAGATAGAAAAACAATCAAAAAATAAGAAGAAAAGAAAAAGGGAAGCTGGATCGAACGTATGTCCAACCCGGAGTGATTACCGCATGCGCCTCAGAGCACCTCAGAGGTTTGTTCTAGTAAGTGACCTATTGGTAGTCTTCTTGTTTCTGGCACTAGATGCTCGTGCAACTCCATCTTCTTTCCCTGTTTCCTTATCTTTAGGGCTCAACGCTCGAACAAGACCCATATTGCGCAATCGCAATATTCACCTCGATCACGCCATTGTCGTCTAAAGCGACGACACGAATTGAACAGGGCGCTATCCCCAGTCATTGACCGGATTAAGATACTGTAAGGAGAACTCATTGTGACGCGAGACGATGAGTAGCATGCGATACCTCAATCCGGGAAGGACGACACCAAATAGTGGGCTCGTATTATGCTCCCGAGGGCTACCACGAGTACACCAAGACCTTATCGTTTCTAGGAACAGTGAAGAGCGATGCAAAGACACTCGTGGCTGGAGAGTTGATGGAGATAACTATCGACTACGTGGTCGGTGCATCAGGCTAGCTGATGGGGCTTGGATTAAGGGTATATTCAAATTCTATTCGGTTAGCATACCCGTCTATCTCAACGCAGGTCAGTCCGCTAACATAAAGGGTACAGGATTGGGCTCACTTTTAAGCATCTGACCGAACGAAAGAAAACTATGTCAGCGCGGAATACGTGCCCAAACCATTGCTACCTGGTCAGGAACCAGCAACCGTTCAGTCTTTAGGTGTACGCTTTGACCAAAAGGGCCATGAGAGACCGTTTCAGAAAGCGGTGATAATTGACATTCACGATGGTTATCTCAATCCCGGGGACCAGATTATCATCCGTCTTGTGATCGCAGATTTGGCGCGAGAGGCACTCGCGCGCAGACGTTCATTGAGTCGTGATTTCGTTGGCGATTCTATATTGATCCTGTTGGGATGTCGTAAGTGATACTAAGTCGGTACTATAGGGTCTGATTTATCTAACCATCCCAAATCTCAATTAAGGGTACTATCGGCGGCTGTGTGAAGGTTGGCGACGCGCTAACCGAAATCCGCATAAGCCACAGCCAAGCTTCTAGAAGCCTCACCTGAATTGTTCACCTCGTGCAACACCATCCGGATTAAGAGGTCTGCATTATTCTGGCCCTTGCATGGGTAGGGCTCTGCAGACTATGATTGATACGATGACCATATGCTGATCATAACCGATCTTCACCACTATGCCCGACGACGACATGACAGCAGTAGCATTATTTTATAATAACAATAACGTCAATGGTAACTGCGACGGCGACATCAGCGGCAACAACATTAAAAAAGTCAAAGAATATTAATATCAATTTCAACACCGTACCCGCGCCTTTTCTCTTCACGAATCAGAACCAACATGCCGGTAACTCCAGATTATTAACTATCGTAATACATTTCTGCGGAGATCTCGAGACTTGCCCTTTCCGTTTTAGGTCCGACTTCTCGCCGCTTTTGGCTCCCTGGCCAACCGGAGCGTACCCGGAGCAAGGTGATGCGTGCCCAGAGCGCTCAGAAACCGCGCTGGAGTGATCCTGGAGTGATCCCGGAGGAGCATCCCCTGATCGCTCAGGCTAGGATCACTGCACCCTGACAAGGGAGCCAAATAAAACGTGCAAAGCCAAGCCTGCAATCTTACCTCACAAAACCAACTGCTTTAATTTAGTGATGCCATAGAATAGCAAGATTTCTCTATTTTACAACTGTGGTCCACTTTACAAGTAATAATTATTGCCTATCACTGTGTCACAACCTGGCTTCTCTCGTATCGTACCTAGGGTTCTAGTGAGTTGTATTTCGAGACGGGACACTTACCCTAAGTGTCTCCCAATGTGGGTGTATGCTCAATGCCCCTCCGGGTCCGATTTGTAATGCGCTGATGGGTATATCACCTTATCCAGGCTCCGTAAGATAGTCAATAAGTAGAATCGATGAAAGTAACGAATAAGAAACAAGGCCAACCGAGTACATATATTGGGTTGTTGGTTAAGTGCGGACGAGTCAGAAACTAGAAAGGAGACCCGAACCCAAGATTGTCTCACGGCAGTACGCCAACAAGGGAAAGTTCAGTGGGCTCTGACCCCTGCAGTGCACCACCCAAGGAGGGATTGACTTGGGTGAGGATGGGAGTGTTTTGATAGGAAGGAAGGTTCATTTATAAAACATTTGAATCAAGTGAAGTGGTAAATATGAGTGGTCAGGTTTCGATCTATCAGTAAGCAGCAGAGCGCTATATACAGCGTTTAAAGCGCTAGAGAATCTAACCAAAATATTGCTCTAAATGAAAGCCAGATATACACCCTCAGCATATTCCTATCCAGCCATAGGCTATCAACATGCTTACATGTTGATAAACCTTCCTATACAGGGAATCCGTGTTCTGATATTTCTCTGTTGCTGGCAGCCATTGCCCGTGCATACAGCACAGTGTACTAGAGACCCTTACCATTTCCACACCATAGAAGCTCGGGAATAGGGGAAATTCACCTGTAAATTCCCATTGCCTCTGAGATAAATTTATAAATTTGAGTTTGAAGCGAGAGACTTAAGTGTTCTAGAAAAAATTGATGACAGGATATGACTTTATCCACGACTCCACTATTTTACAGGGGACGTTTTAGGAACATAGTGCGGCAGGTTACTTATTACATACCTCATGAATCGCCTTTATCTAGGCATTATACATGCAGGTGTAGCCTTTAGCGATTTTCACCGGCTTGATTTAGGGCAAAATATCAAGGGGAAGGTGTATGGAATAGATTCAGGCGTCGAAGCTATAGTGTATTCCATTTACACAGAGAGATGCCTCTTACACAGAGAGATGCTACTGGCCTTTGGTATCCTCCTCCTCGTATAAAGCATCTGACGATAAGTCCGCTCAGCCACCTCCCTGTACTTTGCAGCGAATCGCCCATCCCCCGGAACCAAAGCAAACTGATGCTTCCATTCCCTCCAGTGCGCCATACATCAGATCATCCTCCACTCCGGCTCACTTTCAAGCTTTTTGCACTCTTGATGGACAAGTCGGCCCTCTTCCTGTGGCAGGATCCACTGGGCGGCTGCAATCAAGTTGTTGCCGAGCTTATTTGACACGTCGATGGGACGCTTCTCCAGATCCGGATATTCGTTGTTTGACGGTAGAATATAGATAAGAGCGCTTAATATAGCGCAGTTGCAGAGTTTCAGGGCAGTCAATCGGGCCATGGCAACGTTGAGGTTCCGCAAGCGGTACGGAGGGAGCCATATTAGAAAGCCAGTGTCAGATGAGTAACGTATTTTATCACCGAGAGGCGTGGTCGGCGGCGGCCCATATTAATTATTCCATATATCTATGTAGTATCCTCTCCATGTTGAAGCATGACAATCTACTAAACTATTGCTATCTAAGAGGGCATTTTAATCTATTATGGCCCTCTTGGTTGCAATTACTGCACCGTGCAGGCCGCCATGATCTTGATGATGGCTCTTCTTGCACCTCCCTTTCTCTCAATCTTCGCAGTCCCTCATCACCAGTTGAGCTCCCTCCATCTTGAATAAAAGCCCGTGTCAGCTTTTTCTTTTCTTTCCGATGCTCATTTGATATGTGAAGCTGATGGGGTTCTTGTTTTAATAGAATAGCATCCTGCATGGCAACTCCTGTGCTCTGCATGAACTTTTCGAGCATCTGCTCCTCAGCGACTGAATATAGAGACTGATCCTGGAGGTCTTGAATCTGCTTTTTCTGCTGATCCAGCATAAAAGATTCGCTGGAGAAAGAGAAAAGGAGGGAGGAGGAGAGGAGGAGGGAGCCAGAGGTAAGCCTGGAGGCCTCCTAGATTTGATAGGTTTAGCATCCTAATGGCGTCTGCAGATGGCTGTGTAGAATTGCGATTTCCCCAGCCAATCCGCGAATGCGGTGAATCCTGTCTTTTGGTGAGGATGTCAGCTACTGGTTATTGGCCCTATGGATGTGCCGCTGCTTTGCGACCCTCTCGGCAGAAATATAGGTGGAGGGCTTCTTTCTGCGGCACATGAACAGGTTAATACAGCACCATCGCGTTTGAAGCGCTCATGGTACTCTGCAAAGTCCCCATGGCCACTCCTGCCAGCTAGGAGGCGGCCCAGAGCTGCTCGTGGTAGGAGGAGCTCTGGGGGTCGTCTTTCTGTGGCTATACCAAGGTCCTTATACCGCTCGGGGGCCTTTTCCGCCCAGAATTATGCTAAGTATCGCCAGTGCACCCTCTGGGCTGCCCGCTTGGCGGCTACTATTGAGGCGGGTGGAGGAGGGAGCTCCAGGGGAGCATGGCAACCTATCTTAGCCTCCTTGTCTGCTTCCTCATTGCCTTCGATGCCTGTGTGTCAGGAACCCATTTCATCTGTACTGTGCCCAACTGTGTGCCGGGTGCTCTAGGATGTTGTGGCCATGTCTGGGCGGCTTCTTGAAAGTTCATGAAAATCAATTGACTTGATCCTTTGGGTTGGTCGGAGTTGCTGTACTGCTTCCAGGTTGTCCAGGCAGATGTATATGTTTGTTGAGTGTTGGGCTTTGGGGTCCTTAAGGGCTGTCTGGAGGCCTAGCAGGGCCGCTCGACCTCTGCATCAATGTGTGTGTGTGTGTGTTTCTATTTAACGTCAGGGGCGGGTCCTTCCACAGAAGTGGTGAGGCCCTTGGTCCCAGAGCGGGACATACGACGGGCAGATCGGAACTGCCTGGCATCTAGCTAAGCTACCATCAATCATCTAAATACAGGCAGCCCCCCACGCGGAAGCCGCTTGGGTGTTCAAAACCCTCTGGGTCGGCAATAAAGTTGGAGGGTATAGGGGGATCTATCCGGCATTTACCGGTTGTTTCGCAGCGAAAAATAACCCCGCCCAGGATCAGGTGAAAAACCTGAGCTACCCGTCGTATGTCCCGAGCCAGGGATTCCCGCTTCTGTGTTAGGGACCAAGCCCGCAGTGCTAATGACTAGCTGTCATACAGAAGATTCCGTTGAAGAAGAGAAGAACGGATGTTCGGTCAGGCAGCTCTATGTACAAATGTGCATCATGTGGGGTAGATAGCCTGGCAACCCCTTTGATCATCCCTCCGACTAACATATTATTTTATTCAACAGGCGCAGCCTGTGACAAATGGCTACAATAGTTTAGATGGGAATTCAATTTATTAGTACCTACTATTCCGAGCCCGTGACAGGCTGGAGGCATTGGAGGAGGCAAGTAAAACAGGAGAAGGGTAGCAGCGCGCCCGCACCCCCCGACCGCACAGAATCAAGTGATGGATATTGTAGGCCAATGAGACGTTTCTTGACCCTTGCCAGGGCCGCCTGCGGCACTAAAGGTATCGCTTTGCCCTCCAGCTGAAACCCTTTTGTAACCAATGAAAACCCGCCTCGCTAGGCCAGCCGGACTGGACACACCACCGCACTAATATTTGAGCGCCAGTGGAAGGCGCGGCTCAACACATGCATGCAAAATTCATGAAAAAAAAAAAAAAAAAACAAGAAACGATAGAACCGATGATGCGCACCGACCATGAATCCAAGTGAGGACCCATTGAGCATCTTGGCATGATGATTCGCCAATGCATGATCCGGACACAGCTAGGCTCAGGGCAGCTGCACGTTTCTTGTCGAAATACATACTGCAACATAGCAGCGAATGCTGGGATCTGCAGAAAGCCCACTCATTCTGGCACTCACATTTAGCGGACGCGCGTGCCGGCTCATTTACCAACTAATTATCCCTTTTTCTAGCCTCAGGCAGTTGCGACGCGTCTGTTGCACGCTGATATCCTGTTCATCATCAACACTTCTCACCCTTTACAGATTCGAAGTCTTGGCCGCATTCTTTAATAGTTTAGTCGTTGGCCACCATTTTCTTCCATGGTGCGCAACGCTGTGTTTGAACGGCGCATTGTCCCTACAGATACAGTAGTCGAGGTAGGAAAGGACACAGCGGCACCGGAAATAGCCGTCAATTCAGTGGTAATTGAAAGACTGACTAGTGTATACTTGCTATCAATATATTGGCATCTTTTATATCGACAATAATAACTCGTGGCTTCAATGTATATCAGAAAACCATCTGATTCTTACTACCATAGCAAATTGAAATGACGGCAACAACACCATATAATGATTGGCATCAGTTGTAGATTACCTTGGCGTGGAAGCCTCGTATCTCCACAGCCTCGGTGTTATCAGACGGGTTTCTCGTAAAATTCTTCCTCACACGAGCCCTCACCCATTCAGAGGCTGGGATATCCTCCTCATTCTCGGTTTCTTTCTTGCCATACCCCACCCTCTGTAAGAACGGACTATCCAGAGCCCTCAACATCAATTGATCGCTTGGCCGCAGAAAGTATAAGAGCCCCAACCGGTCACTAGATGCTTGATCCTCAGGCGGTGCAATCACACGATGGATGCCACTCTTGAAGTATCCATTCGTCAAGAATTGAAGTATGTCTGCCAGGTTTACAGCAATGACCCCCGGTTTGATTCGAAGGTGCTTCCAGTCTGATTCCTCCGTGTGTTTCATTTGCAGTGCAGCAACAGATTGTTGGAATACATAGGTCATAGTTCCGTTGTCGGTGTGGCCACGGAGATAGAGGTCCTTGTAGATGCTGTTCTCCTCGGAGGAGCGGGCCCGATACATCAGTAGCGTAAAGAACTGTCGCAGTTTGCTTGGTAGAGGTGGCCGTTCACGAGTTGGTCCTCAGGCAGCTCGAGAATGATAGCCAGCAGTTGAAGAAGCTTGTAGGACACATTTTCATGCATATGGCGGTGGAATTTCTCGATTTCGGCCCAGTATTGCTAGAATAACTCTGGCTGAGATCGCTGGGTTTGGGGGATGAACTTGAAGATGTTGTAGAACTCCAGCGAACGCAAGGGTCGGTACCCATTGTAATTTCCTGTCTCCAGTGCGGCACGATATTTCATCCGTTCTTCTTCCGGAAGGGCGAAAAATTCCTTGGCGATGGCGAATTGCTGGTCGACTTCTGCCTGGGAGAGGCCAAAATTCACGATATAAAAGAAGCCTGCTATGTCAGGATTCCGCGCCATGTTTTCCAGCTCGCCAGATAAGACATACCAACTCGGTGTGCTGTTTCCTTTAGCTGTCCTGCCAATCTTTCCTTTCCTCCCGGGCGATCAAACTCGGACATATCAAGCGTGACAAGGTCGGCATAGTCCACTGCGTGGCTTTAGCTTTCTGGCCTCTCTTCCCGTGAGTAATGAATAGTCTCTTACGCTCATGCTTGGTTTTCGGTGGATGAATATATTTTGGCAAGGGTGTTTTTTCAACATGGACGGCTTGGTTCACTTGCTTTCGCATTTGGGTTTCCATGATTGTTTGTGCTGGATTCTAAATTATGATGGAAACGGCTTACAGGAAGTGTTCTCCCCTGTTGCAATCATGAGGCGAATTAGGAAAAGTAGGTTGGGTGTATTCAACATGGAGTGCCCCCTATGCAGTGCCCATCAAGTCGCCATAGGCCCCATCATGATTAGATGTACACTAGTCTCCTCAGAGCAGTATTCCCTAAGTGTGGCTAGTGTTGATCCTAGCTGAAGTGGAGCGATTGCATCACCAGCTGGCCAGCCACATTCTGTCTGATGATGTGGGCAAGCTCATGGCAATTTCTCACATCTCTAAGGGTTGGGTTTGAGTGATTATCACTTCACTACACGTGTTAGAACGCTGTTGGCATCTACCATAGCACGTGCCTCTTGACCAGTCCTCGTCTACCCCCGATTAGGTATATAGAGCTCTCCGATCGGGGATCCCCGAATACAAGCACATACTATACCCACTTTCACACAGAGCTGTCAATATGCACAAGCCTCTATGCGGACAGTTACTCTACAGCCTGAGTTAGAATTTCCTTACCACCTCAAATTATCACTGGCTTGCCAGATCACATCTTCTCTGAGGACGATAACTCCCTGGACGACAGCTCTGGGGCCGCTCTTGACTGGCATTCTTAAGAAATGCCTCCCTCCTAATCTTTGGATATTCGAGGAAGTTGCAGCCGTGACAGGCAGCCAAGGCAATTTTGACAAGCTCGGCACCTTTCATGCATTTTGCGACGGGATTTGGAAGATAGGGCCAGAGAAAATAGGGAAACATTGATAGTGGCTGCTGGGCTGTTCCAAAGACCACTCAATAATCATCGCACGTATGCGGAGATACTGTTTGACCTCAGCAGTTTAGAGCGGACTCTTTCTTGGTTTAGGAGGTATGTGTGATCTTCTCTATGGTGCTGTTAAACCAGCTCGCCTTAAACCTTGATTTCATTCATGATTAACCATAAACATGGAGCAGATACATTTCAAATTTGTTCGGTCTTGTGCTATTTCCCTTAATTCACTATGGGATTGGCCTAGAAGCCCATGCTCAGAATATGGTAGTTCGTGTGTGCACTGAAACAAAAGAAATCAGAGGATTCGCAGTTCGAGATTTCGGTGGAGCAAGGCTGCATCGACCAACATTACAGAGTGTAGGTTGTGACCTTAGCTCTGTCCCCCCTGAAAGTGCTACTATTACCAACGAGCTGCATGTTGTATGGAATAAAGTCCACCACTCCCTTCTCCAGAGCCATGTTGGGAACTCTCTGCATATACTGGGACTTGAAAACAAAGGAGGCTGGGAAATTGTACGAGAGGAGCTCTCAAAAGCCTTAGGAGCATCTCATATTGTTCAAGGTCGTTTGATATACGACTATTTCCTAAGAGAGACAATGGCCTTCAAGTGTTTCCTGCGAATGAGGCTGAACTTACATGTTGAAAATCACTTATTTTTTTTTTTGATAGCCGTTTTGGTTTATCAAACTATCAAACCTCACTCCTCGTATCGTACCTAGTGCTCTAGGTAACTGAATCTCAGTGTGTAGCCACACTTGGATCTGCCTAAGCGTAGCGCTTCCGATACCAATGATGTCTCAAGATAATAAATCAATAGTCAATAATAATACGCTACTAAGAATGTCACTTCCGCCAGTCTGAAAGATAAGCGAATAGGATGTAAGGTAGCGAGTAGAGAAACAAGGCCAATCGGGAGTACATATTTCGACTATTGGTTGAGTGCGGACGAGTCAAACTAAAAGGGTCACCAATGCTAAATGACTTGTAAATTGATCGCGAAGAACTAAGCTAAAGTACATGAATGAGTGTCTTTATATAATATTTAATCCTTCCTTTTATAGTATGTTTGCATGCTGGTAGATGGTAGATTGGTAGATACTCGCTTGAAAGTTATACCTGAAGCGGGTAGTGAAGCGGGGTCTCACAGATTAGACGACCATCGATCGTGGTGGTATAGAAGTAAGCCACTGGAGATCCTCACTGGCCTGTGTTTTATCAGTCGCAGTCAGCTGTTAAGGGCTAAGCCCACAGCGCTAATGACTAGCTATCATACAAGAGATTCCGTTGAAGAAGAGAAGAACAGATGTCCGATCGGACAGTCTTTTATATAAAAGCACCTTCTGCGGGGTACGTAGTCAGATAACCACTCCCATCATTCCTCCAGATAACATATCATTTATTCTACAGGCGCAGCCTGTGACACAGCTGCTCTTTGGGTGTTGGACTTGTGTCCCAGGGACTTGACAGCAGCGGGTCTATCTGTTCGATGGCGTGAAAATTTGATGGGTTAATGGCCCGGAGCAGGCGGGTGTTGGTGTGGAAGCTTCTCTGGTGTGTGGCCCGACGGTGTAGAGGATGTCGGGTGTCTAATTTGTGTACTCTGATTGCCAGTCCACAACGTCTTTGATTGAGGAGAAGTTCCATTGGTGGGATGGCTGCTTCCCGGTGCAGTACAGCTGTCTGTGTGGTCTTATAGACTGGGAGGACTCTTAACAGTGCACTGCGGAGCACCCGGTCCAAACAGGCTAGTTGGATGGATACCCTATTGGAGATGGGCTTTTGTCTGCCTGAGCTGCCCTGTGCTGGTCTATACATCCCTGGCCACCATGCCTCTGCTCCATAGCATAGGACTGAGATCACACAAGCTATTGTTGCTTGTCACAATAGGGGTGCTTTGACCCCTCGTACAGTGTTGGCCAGGGCTTGGATGCCTCCTGCAGCCTGTTTGGCCTTGCCTGCTAGTGTGCGGGCATGTGCTTTGAAGTTCAGTTTCTGGTCAAACCAGATTCCTAGCCAGCGTGTGGCCCCATTGGGTGGGGGAGGCTTAATCTCTACTGTATCCTCTGGGGTGTGGATTATGCAGGTGGGATTATTGCCCTTCCGTCCTTTGGCATAGTGTTGGAGTTCTGTTTTGGCTAGATCAAAAGTGAGCCCCTCTCTGTGGCCTCATGCCATTAGCTCCGTCACAATGCTTTGCAGTTTGGCGGTATTTTCCTCGAGGGATTTGCCGGCAATCAGTTAGCAGATGTCATCTGCATAACCAAAGCGCCCTCTGCAGGCTATTGCTGGCCCTAGCTTGAAGATGGGCTCGATATACAGAATGAAAAGGATTGGCGAAACTGGAGAGCTGCAGCCCTGCTGGGACTGCAAAGATTGGGCTCTGGTGTCCATCCGGCCGTATAGCTGCTGTTCGGTCTTGGGTGAAGCTTGATACCCAGCGGAGTATAGTAGGGGGCCATGCTTGGCTGCAGAGTCGCTGGATTAGTCTGCCTTGTAGGACCGCGTCGAATGCTCCTTTGATATCCAAAGTCAATATAGAGGCAAATAGGCCGCGGGCCCATGCTTCCTCAATGTCATGCACCAGTGCTGCTGCCAGGTCGGTAGCTGAACAGCAGGGAAGAGCCCCGAACTGTTGGGGGTGGAGGACCTTGTGTTTGATGGCTACCCAGGCAAGTCGGTGGGCTATCAGGTGTTCCAGACCTTTTCCCAAGGTAGAGAGGAGAGCAATCAGTCTGTATGAGCATGGGCTACTGTAGTCCTTCTTCCCTGGCTTGGGAAGGGCTACTAGTAGGGCTTGGCGGAAAGGCGTGGGATGCCATCTGGTTGTGACGCAGTTTTCGTATAGGGCTGAGATGTGGGGCCCTAGAGCTGGCCAGGCCTTCTTCAGGATAGCATTTGGTATCTCATCCTGGCCGGGTGTGCTGCTTTTGGCTTGGAAAATGGCTTGATGTGCTTCCCCTGTTGTGATGTTTGGGAAAGGGAGAGTTGCCTCTGGGTTGTTGCAGTTGACAGGGATATCTTCCGTACAGGCAGCCTTCTGGAGGAGTGTTTTTACCAGGAGCTCTGCTTTGCTGTTGGCAGTGGCGTGAACTCTATTACCATCTTTGAGGGGAGGGGTTGGGAAGGACCCTTCTGTCCTGTTCCACTTAACTGCCTTGAAAACATCTTGGCTGTCAGTGAAGTTATCTATCTGTGTGCGACCAGTAGTGTTGCTTTGCCTGGCGTGTTGTACGGCGGAAGTTTCGTTGTGCCATTTCACATTCTGTTGAGGGGCTGTCTGGGTCCTGTGAGGCTCTTCGGAGGGCTAGGACAGCTTCCTGGCACTCCTTATTCCACCATCTGTGCCTGCCCTGATGGGTGTGGGTAGGCTCTTTTTGTGGAGGCTTCCAGGGCATTAGTGATTGCCTGGATGATTGCTGTGGTGTATTTATCTAGGGCCTCTGGTGCAAGTCCTGGCTGGGGTGGTGGAGGTTCTCTCAAGAACCCTGATTCCCTCTGGATGGCAGAAATAAAGATATCTTCCTGAAGTGTAGCCATTCGGAGAGGCGGCACTGGCTTTGCATTGTTGGCTGGGTTCCAGTGGATTGCTGTGCTTAGTGCTATGTGATCTGTCAAGGCTGGGAAGCCTGGCGCTGGTTCTGTATAGGTACCCTGGTAAATGAGAGGGTTATTGGCCCAAACTAGGTCAATGATGCTGTTTCCTCGTGTGGGAGTGTTTGGTTGGAGGGTGAGGTGCAGTCCTTGTTGGTCTGCCCACTGTAGAAAAGGAACCGCGCCAGGTGAGGTGATGGTGGCATTGGTTCTCCATTAAGGGTGATGGAGATTGAAGTCCCCTGCAACGAGGCAAGGCCCAACAGGAGGGGATTGGCTTAAGAGATGTTTCAGCCCATCTCCAGCGTTTCCAGTCCTTCGGGGAGCATTATATACATTTAGCAGAGTCACCTAATGGTCTCGATACTGGTTCTATGCGATGGAGAGTCAGTTAAAGGTCCAATTTGCATGGCAGGCAATTGAATACTACTATGAAGTAGGAAGGGAGGCCTATAACCAAATTCGGAACGATAATTTGAAATGGATGAAGGTGGATATGAAGGTGGATATGAAGGTGGATATGATTATTCAACAAGGCTTTACTCCAACCATCATCCTGGAGATAAAGGACTTGCCAAACGTCGGCGTGAAATGGGACTACCTGAAGGAGGCGTACCTAAAATCATCAAATGCGATGAAGGCTATGCAGTTAATAAAGATGGCCAATTGGCATCAAGGCCCCAACATGAATGCCAAAGACGCCTACCGCGAGATTGAACAATTAGGACGCGAATTAGTCGACATGAATGGCAGCAAACAGATCGATATTGATGAATTAGTCTGATTTGGTATCTCCGTGGCCTGCGAGAAGAAGCTATGTGCTCAAACAAGCGATAGATTTCGACTAGTTACAAGGCGGACCGACTGAGAAAGCATCAAGGATTCAAAAGAAAAGCGTAAAGTACTTTGCTTGCAGGAAAACTGGACACCGAGCAAGGGACTGTCCGAGGAAGCGAGATGATCAAGATGCTAGCGCTGATGAAGGCAAGCGCCAAGATAGTGGAGGTGGCCGAGATGGCCGGAATAAGAAGTCCAATCGTTTCTCCAAGCAGAAAGGAAAGTCTGCAAAGGAAGGAGGTAGCACGGCTGGCAATGATGATGATGATGATGGGCAGTATACGAGCGAATATGGTGCTCGTGTCCTAGAGACAACATTTGATATGACATTCAATGAGGTGGCGTTGGATAAAGAAAAGGGAAGACCAACAAGTGAATAAGTCACTGAGCTCGCTTAAGTAGCCCAATGAGGTGACTGGATTAAGCGAGGAAGCAACTGAGTGTGCTGCTGAATGCAATGTGGAATATACTGCTGAGTGCGCAGATGGCTTCATATGCGAAGAAGTTCGAATCCCTGAAGAGCAAGATGCTTGTATAGCAGCCATTGAGAACGTGCAAGCTGGCCCCATTACTTAATATAAGGATGAGAGAGCCAAAAATATAGTCGAAGGAGCTCATCAAGCGAGCATGGATCCATCAAAGTGGTGCTTTGATAGTGGTGCTATAAGTATGTGCTCTGGCAACCGGAGCATATTCGAGTACCTTGATGAAACTAGCCGAGGTCATTTGACCATTGCTAGCGGCACCAAAATGCCCATCATGGGGCGAGGGATCGTCCGATTAGGCCTGCCAGATGGCTCGAAGGCCAGGCTGGACAGGGTGGTATATGTGCCAGGCCTAGCAGAGAATCTATTATCATTAGAAGCTTTGCATATGGCTGGTTTCCAATCAATTGGTTCTAAAAGGGGGTATGTGCTCAGTAAGAACGGGAAAGTAGTCGCCCGAGGAAAGCGAGAAGGGTGGACTACATACCAGCACTCAGTTAAGCATGTCAACGCGTTATTTCTCGGTCCAAAGGAAGCAAAAAGGCAGCAATATGCCCGAATGGCCCTGTCTGCAGATGAGCAGACGCGAAGGAAGCAGGAGCTGATTCACCGCCGCCTAGGCCATGCAGGAAGAAGTCGATTTAACACCTGCCTTGAATATATGGAGCTGGATGAGCTGAAAGTAGGCAAACAGGATCAGCTGCTTCACGATAACTGCGAAGTGTGTGCTAAGGCCAAAAGGTGAAAAAGCAGAGCCATGCACCAGTTCCCAGGGCTAAGAAGCCGCTTCAACGCGTGTACATGGATTTCTAGGGCCCGAATCGTGATGGTATGGGACCGGAAAGATATTACCTATCATTGGTTGATGATTGTACGCGATATTCGTGGATCTTTATAAAAACAGATCGAAGGGCTGAGAGTGTTGTGCATACACTGGATAGCTGGCTATGCCAGGTTGAAAGGCAGTCAGGGAAAGTGTTATTGGTCATTCGTACCGATAATGCAGCTGAGTTCACGGCATTGAGACCATGGGCAGAGGGCAGAGCTCAAAGGGATTGAGCTTGAATTCATTGAGGCTGAAACACCTGCACAGAATGGTGTAGCGGAGCGATATAATCGTGTTATCATGGATATAGCACGTGCTCTGTTGATTGACACCGGTATTAGCAAGCGATATTGGAAGTATGCTGTCGTCACAGCTAATTATCTGAGAATGGCAAAGCACAATGGCCAAAAAGATGAGAAAACGCCATATGAGCTATGGCACGGGCATAGGCCTGATTTGGCCCATCTTCGTGCTTGGGGCTGTCGAATACTTTTCTACCATAAGCCAGAAAGCAAGCTGGAAAGCAGAGCAATGGAAGGTACTTTCTTGATGTATGGGAAGAGCAATAAGCAGTATTTGGTGCTGCCAAAGGGTAGTAGTGACCTGAAGCTGGTTACTAACCCCGAGTTTCGAGAGCGGGAGAACGGTTATTTGAGCGAGCCTAATCAGGCTGATGTACAAAGCCTGCCGACTGGTACTGCTTTACCTGCTGGATCGCCTACCGAAGCACCTGCTCAAGGACCCATCCATATACCTACTGAGGCGCCTGCCAGAACAAAACCGCCAGTTAATGGACCCTTGCGTACCGATAAGCCGATGGTCGATATAACACCAGAGCCGCCGAACTCACCGCCAAACAAAGAGGATGGAGAGAAGGAAAGAGATCCTTCTTCATCAACTGGAGGCATGATGGATAAGCCGTTGAAACCATCCGAGGTCCAGCCAGAAGGGGAGGCGGAGCAGAGAGCTCATGAGAGGCCTAATGTTGTATGCGAAGCCTCACATACAGATGAAACCCCACCAGAGGCTGAAGAGGTGCCTGTGGATACTGGCCAAGAGAACATGCCAGATAGGCCACCTGCGACGCTCGGAACGCGTTCGCCAGCCATCAGAGCGAATGATGGAAAGCCACCAAACAGAGTGGATGTATGGCTGCAAGCGCAAAGCTGAAGGGGAGGACACTGGGAATAATGATCGTCCAACTTAGCGCATGCGGGCCCGTTTGGCTAGGCGAGCAGTAGCTGTGGAGCTATTGCAGACTGATGGAGAATATGAGGTTACAGAGAAAGCATGTGCTGCATGTGAGAAAGCTGGAATCCGCATACTGAAACCATACAGCGAAGCCGTTAATGATTCGACATATGGCTTGAAATGGAAGGAAGCGATTCACAAAGAGTTGAGCACTTTGATAAGCTTTGGCACATGGGAATTGATACCCCGAAAGAAAGCCGAAGGAACGATTTCATCGACTAGATGGGTGTTCGATGTGAAGTTAGGCCCAGATGGCCGAATCGACCGCTTCAAAGCCAGGCTGGTTGCCAGAGGGAATAGTAATCGGATGACGATTTCGACGAGACGTTGGCACCAGTTTTTCGAATAGATAGCCTACGAATCTTGGTGGCTATAGTAACCCAGCTAGGCTTATTGGCACACGTGCTTAATGCTAATAATGCATTCGCTGGTTCCGACCTCGACAAGCCTAATTGCATGGAAGTCCCGGGGGACTGCAGGACTTTGATTCAGAGGTTACTAGCACTAGAGGCCTAGTTTTGAAGCTGAAGAAGTCGCTATATGGCCTCCGCCACTCCGCTAATCTATGGCATCGAAAGATTAGCGATTTCCTGAAGGAGATAGGTTTTAAACCGATTACCGCAGATCCCAGTGTATTCATCAACAGTAGGGGTCTGATTATCGCTGTGTACGTGGACGACATAGCGATATTTGGCAAGGATGTCAAGGACATCAATGTAGTGAAGCAGAAGCTCAAGGAGTTCCATCCAATGACTGATTCGGGATCAGTCAAGAAGCTATTGGGCATTCGCTTCACATGGGGAAGAGACAGGTCTATTTGACTGGACCAGGAGTCCTATGCGCGACAGATTCTTGAGGAATTTGGCATGGCTGATTGCAAGCCTGCAAGCACACCTATTGGCCCAAGTCTTAAATTGGAAACGCCAGATAGCTCATTGCTTGGACGAGCTGAGCATAAGCTATTTCGGAGACTAATTGGGCGGCCGATTTTCTTGGTGATAGTCACACGGCCTGACATCGCTTTGCGGTCAATCAACTGTCTCAATACCTCGCGGAGCCAAGGAAGGTCCATTTGGCAGCAGCCAAGCATGTGCTTCGATATGTCAAACGCACTATAGGCTATGGCCTAACGTTTGGTGCAAAAGGGAGTCCGAAAGGGTTATATGCGTATGCTGATTCCGCGTATGTTAATTCAGTGAAGAACCAGTCGACCACTGGCTACATTTTCCTTATTGATGGCATGCCAATCACCTGGACGAGCAGAAAGCAATCGGTTACCGCACAGAGCTCGACGGAAGCTGAATATATGGCCGTATCGGAAGCAGCCAAACAAGCGGTTTGGATTAGACATTTCCTATACGCTATAGGAAAGGGATCCATCTATCGTGACACTCCGACTACCATCTATGAGGACAACCAGGGCGCTATAAAGATTGCTGATAACCCGGTTAGTCACCCGAAGACGAAGCATATAGCCGTACGGTATCATGCCACCCGGGACCACATAGGCAATGGAGAGATTCGGCTCGAGCATCTCCCTACTGACAAGATGATTGCCGATGGCTTGACAAAGGCTACCAACCATGCTAGCCAAGGACGGTTGGCTGATGACCTGGGTCTCGCTTAATTAAGCGAGAAAGAGGTTTCAACATCTATAAGAGAAGAAGCGTGCATCCAACTGCCGCTTATCAAATTGTCAGATTTGTTGTTCTTGATTGATTTGAATGCGCGGTGATTGAACGAAGGGGACCGATAAGGATTAATCGGATAAATGGTTGTCCCGAGTAGCGAGGCCAGGAGATTCTTATAGTCGATTCGACATGTGCGCACATATTGTAGATTTATGCGGATTGGCTGGGTAGATCACAATTCTATACTGCCATCTGTAAACGCCATTAGGATGCTAAATGCATCAAAGCTGGGAACCTCTAGGCTTACCTCTAGTTTCCTTCTCTCCTTCTCTCCTTTTCCCCTTCCCTCCTTCCCCTCCTCTTTCCCTTTCTCCCTCCCCCTCTGTTCTTTCACTTCCCCCTGTCTCAGTTTTCGTATCAAGAAAACCCAAGCAGCTCCCCGCGCGGGGAGCTACCTGTATTTAGATGATAGATGGTAGCTTAGCTAGGTGACAGGCAGTCCCGATCTGCCCGTCGTATGTCCCGCACCGGGACCAGGGTTCTCCCGCTCCGAGGTGTCGAAGCTCCAAGGATGCGTGGAAAGACCCGACCCTCGATGTTAAATAGACAGACACACACACACACACACACACACACACACACACACACACACACACACACACACACACACACATATTGTAGATTAAGCACTCAATCAACTGCGTACGCGCAGGTACGTTCGTTAGGTAATATACCTCTTTCGTCGAACTAGTCCTCTCCATATAGACCTCGTTTAGTCCGGAATAATCGACTCCCGATTTCCTCTCTGAGCTACGATCCAAAGAAACCCCGCTTCAGTTATTTTATGTCGGAATTTCGGTCACGTGTCAGCTAATATCACGTGTCGAGGGGTCCCGAATGATGTAAGTAACGATGGATTAATAGTCGGTCCGATTACTGAAAACGGAAGAATCCTTGTACATAAAGCCTACGCTTTAGATGGCTAAGCACTCATTCTATCATCAAGGTGTCCATAGATTTCAATATCACATCCTTCTGATTAAATAAAGCTCTTTGTCATATAGCCTCGTGCAGTCCGGATTATCGACTCCCGATTCTCCGATCCTGAGCCACACACTCGCTTCACCGAAACGGAACATATGACGGGCGAAGCGAAACCGCCTATCTGGTAGCTAAACTAATTCTACTGGACGACCCAGTAAGAAGCTTGACTACCAGTGGGCAGGCCCGTTTCAGGTCCTTGCAAAAGAAGGAAACGCCTTCCGCATTGAATTGCCAGCTTCTGTCAAGGTCCATTCTGTGATCAACCCTGAATACCTCGGCAAGGCTACCAACACAGAACCGCTACCTGGCCAGCAGGCAGAGGAGCCACCACCCATCACAGTTAATGATGAGGATGAATGGGAAGTAGAGGAGATCATCGCTTCATGACTGAGGTATCGGAAGCTGCAGTACCGGGTGAAGTGGACAGGCTATTATGAGGATTTGAACTGGTACCCAGCTCGGGATTTCAAGAATAGTCCAGTGAAGCTCCAGATTTTCCACACAGAGAATCCAGATGTGCCGGGTCCTCCCTGCCGATTGCTGGAGTGGATCCGCGCAGCTGAGGAGGAGTTCCTGGATGATCACCCTGATGATGACTACCCATTATCGAATGGCTGGGGCAGCCATTCGTCCGGAGGGGGGAGTAATGTCACAAAGCATGGGTGTTCGCTAAGTCACATGACATGTTTGATTCCTTTGTTGATTCCTTTGTTCCGTTTGGAGTAGGGCCAGGCCCCTCGCACGTTAGATATTTCAGCGCTGGCAGGCCCAGCGTTCTTTCCTTTCCCTCCCCATGATAGTATTTCGCTAGATAGTCCACCAATAGATCTCATATTGAACGAGACCGTTACAGTTTGATCCAATCATTAAGACTCACGATAGAGGGCTGCATAGTCAATTTTCTGATTCTTCCAGCCCTTTGTTTGGAAATATTGGAGCTTATTCTAAGGTCAAAGAATAGTCCCAATTGCATAAAGATCACCAAGCTCCTTGTTGCATGTCGCGGTGTAGTATTCACGCAGTTTATCCATTGATGAATTCAGAACAGCAAGCATCTTTTGCTTCCATCCAAATTTCTTTCGCTGTAGCTTTCGAATTGAAGATTCAATATGGCCAAAAGCTTGTTGTAAACGCTAAAAGACTATATAAATAGTCACATCCTTGGATACTGAGATGGCCTCAGTAAATTGGAAGAATGGTTGGAGGATTGTGATCAAGTAATCCACCTGTCGCCATTCATCTGAAGTTATATTCAGGTGATTATAGGAATTTTGTGTGCAGAAGCGATCAAAATATATTTGTAGTCGTCTAGCATGGCAAAGCATAAGATATGTTGAATTCCAATGTGTTTTGAACGTCTTGGATTGGGACTAAACGAGGGGGCCGGGGCTGATTGAATTGAGTGGGCTGGTCAGGTTGGAGATCTTTAAATATCTCTCGGCGCTGTGGGCTTGCATTAATAAAAACAGCAAGGTTTCGGACCTATTAAACAGTGATCAGGTTAGCAGATATTAGTTACAGGCTATAGAAAATCTACCTTTTGCAATGTAGTGGTGATATCACCACTCTTTTTAGCAGTCCTTTGGGCAGATTTATCAATATCATCAGACCAAACTGTTTCAACAGTCTCATTTGATTTCCTATCTTAGGAATAGAAGTAATAATGGGTAACAAACACATTTGCAAACATTTGACCTAGAATTCCCCTTGGAATGTGCATGTTATTTGAAAATCTGTCAATGGTATTGTTCTTACCATAGATTACCAGATGTGGTGCGGAATGCGCCAACCAGTTATGAATGGGATTGTTGTTCCATTCTTGATGTCAACGTCGCAGTCTGTCCCTAATACAACCTGAATACAAGTACTTATTGCTTCCATATTGATCACTCCTGCTCACTGTCGTGCAATTCACTCCATGCGGAGTATGGAGTTGTAGCCATCTCATTCTTGGCCCTATGATATGTCCCTGTCTGGTTGGTGCAGACCAATCCCGTATTCGACACGCGCCGATCTCTAACTATCCAAGATAGGTAAAGCGTAAGCTGAATAGAGACAAGGTCACTTTCACTTGCTTCGTCTTAAGGTCAACGCTCATTCAGAATGTTGTGGTTAAGGCGCTCATCGTCATCAACGCGCTTACTATATCTCGCTGCGTTCTTGACTGTTTGTTCGATTGTTTTTCACACATTTAATCTCTCGTCGCTGTATACCGGTCGCAGCAATATCCCGCTGAAATATGGTGTTGGTGAACCGGTCAGTAACAACAAAGGTTCTTGGCATCCGATCGACAGTCTAGTCGTAAGTGCCAATGCAGAATGGAGCGCTGCGTTGAAGAAAGAAACAAAAACCGCAAAGGCGGCGGCCAAAGAATACCGTCGTCGTCGCGGTCGACATCCCCCACCTGGATTTGTTGAATGGTTCGAGTTCGCCCAGGCCAAGGATGCGGTGGTAGTTGAGGACTTCTTTGACCAGATCTACCATGATCTCAATCCCTTCTGGGGCATTGAGCCTAAGGAACTTCGACGACAGGCTAGAAGCTTCGAACCGCGCATTAGGGTTCGCAATCGTACCGCGGATGCTGTTGCAGGGGGTGGTGCGATCTGGTTGGATGCATGGCTTGATCTTGTCCGTTCTGTCGGGGGCCATCTGCCGGATCTTGATATGCCATTTAACTCGATGGATGAATCGAGGATTGTCGTTCCATGGGAGACGATAAGCGAGTATATTGAAAAGGAACGGTCCAGTCGAAGTAAGATGATGAATTCGAACCCTGAGCAACTTCGAACAGATTATACTACCTTGTCTGATGAGAAAGAGTTTGAGCCATTCATGCCTCGGTATTATGGCCCAGCTGATGGTCCTTTCTGGGATATGGCTCGTGTTGGATGTCCACCGGCGAGTCCAGCACGCAATGGTAACCGGATTACAAATACAATCCTGGCTTTGTCAATGGGATTGGACAACTTCATGCAGCAATCAGAAAATGGCTATGTAGGAAACTGGACCCGGGTCAAGGACATTTGTTTCCGCCCTGAACTGCAGGCCCTGTTTGGGACTTTTATTGAGCCCGTGTCCGTATCGACGACACGTGAATTGTTCCCTCTCTTCGGAGGGTCCAAGCTTGGTATCAATAATGAGATCTTGATCCCACCCGCGATGTACTGGGCTGAGAATGAGTTATATTCTGGAGGGGATGTCCATGGGGGCGAGTGGGAATTGAAGAAAGATGTTCTTGTCTGGCGTGGTTCTGCAACAGGAGGTCGGAATAGACCTAAGAACTGGACTGGATTCCAGCGCCATCGTCTGCTGGCTATGCTGAATGCAACGTCCGTTGCTTCTGCGGAACAGAACAGCGCCCGTTTCCTGAATTTCATCCTTCCTAGCTACGACTACTACAACCTGACCTCTGGTCTCGAAGGCCACCTGCCTGATTTCCTAAACGAGCACGTCGATTCAGGGTTCGTCCATCTAGTCTGCTTCCCCTGTGATGAGGACGGCGGGCCTTGTGAGTTCGACGGAGCAGATCCACACTGTTCCTACACAGATCCATATTTCGCAGTAACCCCCGGCATGCCCATGGGCGAGCAATACGTGAACAAATATCTCCCCGACATCGACGGCAACTCATTCAGTGGCCGATATCGCGGCTTCTTACTGTCAACCTCGCTCCCCATCAAATCCACCATCTACAACGAATGGCACGACTCCCGCCTCATCCCCTGGGCACACTTTGTTCCCATAGACTCCACTTACCTGGACATCTATGGCATCATGGAGTACTTCATTGGATATACCAACGGGACTGGACATGATGAGGTTGCTCGGAAGATTGCCTTGGATGGCAAGGCGTGGGCGGAGAAAGTGCTCCGGCATGAGGACATGCAGATTTACACATATCGGCTTTTGCTGGAGTATGCGCGGATAAGCGATGATAACCGAGATTTCCTGGGTGTGGCTGAAAATCTTTTGTGAGATTTGGCGTGGGTGTTTCTTTGCTTGTTTTCACCCCTGGTAATTAATGTGCATCTATGGTGTGTGCTTTTTAGCGCTGTCTCGAGTATTCCAGGTATAGAATACAATTCCTGAACCTGAACCCAGAGTAGTAACTATGCCGATGGCATGCGATCCCGTAAACGTCACGTGATATCAAACGGAGTACGAGGCTCCGGAGTGTACCTGCCGTGGCGAAGCTCCTGCATCTTCGAGAACAAGTCTTTTTACAAATCTCACGGCTGGAATACCATACGAGTGGCATCTGATCCTGTATGATTATCGCTGCACAATATTGCTTATTCGAGGATCAGATGACCCCAAGTACTCAATTAGGCTAGACAGTTACAGGTACAGGCACAGCGTATGTAATAGTGCATAGCATAAGTTGTGAACAGACAATCAAAATGTTACCATATCTTAACGCGGGCAGAGGCTTTGATTGGCCGACCAAGACCTTAGAAAGTGAGAAGCAAAGTTTTAGAGATAAGATTAAGGAAATGATTTGGTAAAACACACACAAACCCAATGCGTGCACGTGGTGGGGAATCGAGTCCTCAGGGTCACCTGCGACAAAGACGCCATTGATTAAAACATCTTCTCCATCTCCATCTTCATCATCGTCAGCTCAATTCAGCTTTTCTTCAGTCATCGCCATCACCTTTGCTTAACGATAAACGATATATCGACCTACCTATCCCTCCGAACAACTTACGCGACCGGATCCGCTATCTCCCATCGACGCGCTTGAGAACTTTTTCTGCCAGCTCAAGCGGTCCTCCTCTCTTGTCCCACGTCCGACTATCAACCCCCTCATCGCTCATCCTGCTTCACTAACCACCACTCGTCGCTCTATTTACACTGTATGGACTCCGGGAGTGCCGGTACGACTGCGGGCATCGACCCCAAGATCCTCGAAAACTGGCAATCCGATTCTGCTTTCTCCATTGCATCGTGGGAACACCCGCCCGAGTGGGATACCAGTCAAGACTCGAGTCAGGCTGATGCTGCAGACCTGGTGGACTTGGGAGCTCTTCAGGGGTACCTTGGCAAGCGTCATCCCAATGCGCCGCCTTTGATGGGACATGGTGTGCATCACCATCATCCTAGGTATATTTCTATCCTCTTGATTAAGCCATTTGCAGCGCGATGAGGACAACGCTGATGGATGTCTCTGGTAGTAACCAAGACTCGACTTCGACCTCTGCTTCGACTTCGCCCGAGAAATTCAGCGTTCCTGATGGTGCTGCTGAAGGCACTGTTAGCAGCAACACCGTCAGCCCCCGCACGCTTCCGTCGTCCGCCGATGACAATTTCCACTTGGATGAATCATGGCCGCAGTTTCAGTTGTTCAACCCGATTACGGCTGCGATGCCTGTCGAGCCGCCGTCTATGATGTATCCGTATGCGAAGGAACCGACCGCCTCGAACAATACCGTGATTGTGGATGATGGTGTCGGTGACCTGTCCAACGGCCCAGGGTTCTCGTCCCCGGAGTTCCAGTCGGAGCAGTTTATGCCTTTCTCGAATGTGCCTTCGACTTATCCGCTTGTCACGGAGCCGTGGTCTGAGACGTCCAACCATGCTGTGCCGGAAAATGCTCAACTACCGCAACCGCAGATGCCTCTTTCAATGGAGTCCCAGCTGGCCTCCAAGGAGATGGGACCATTGCGCGACTTCCATGGCTCGATGCGGTCGCTGGAATCGCGCTGGTTGGATAATCTCGAGGCCCAGCTGCCTACTGATATGTCCGCCTCGTCTGGCTTTGGCATGATGCCCCTGGATTCGAGTGGCCAGGGACAGGACCGATTCCAATACCATTCAGAGAGCTCTTCCGTGTCCGACGACATTCCAGGAGTCCACGAGTCGTTCTCCGCCACAAGCGAGATCCCAACCTTCGCGGAACGACAACTGGACGATGTCAAGGACCACGCAGGCGAGTCGCAGCAGACCCCCGCGTTCATGGTTAGTGAGACCCCGGCCGACTCGTACATTGTCACCGATCCCTCCAGATCCAGAGCATCGTCCAGCGCACAGCGACCGTCCAACAATCGAACACCGCTTGCTTTGCAATCGGTAGCTACAGTACGCAAGCGCAAGCCGCGCAGCTCAAACATGTCCATAGACCAGGGTCTGCCGAAGCCGTTACAGATTGTGCAAGAAGATGGTCAAGGCGGATCTATCGCTTCTGCAGACTTTGTGTCGCCTCCCCGTGGTGCTCGTCGGAAGGGGCCTTTGTCGATGGCTGGAAGGGCGAATGCTGGTATGCGGAGGAAGAATAAGGATACTTGTGTTCAGTGTCGGTTGAACAAGCGGAAGGTATGCCGCATTCCTCCTGTTCGTGATGATAACAGGTTGCTAATTGGCAGTGCGATGGCCATTCTCCATGTGATGCCTGCCGTCCTACGCTGCATGAACAGCCATGCGCCCGTGCTTGTTTCGCGAATATTGTTGAATACGGCACATGTAACTACATCTGTAGGTTCCCCTCCCCCCTCCTCCCCCCAACATGAAACCTTACGACGACTAGTACTAATTTGTCTAGCGCAACGTGCAATCAACCATCCGACAATGGATAGGTCCGGTCGCGTACGACTAGAAATCCCCAGCGAATTCGACTTGAATTCTCTACTCTCATTCCTTGGTGAGCGTCAAGGGCGATTCAACATCCGTGCCAGCCAAGCATGGGGATCGCTTTACGTCCTTGACCTAGGGGAGACCTACCGGTTCTTGAAGGGCCTCAGCGAATACAACGGCAACAACCGGTCCAGCTTCCTTGAATTCATTGACCGACGGATTGTTGAGTCGAAAGATAAATCGAAGAACTGGTTGACCTGTGTCAGGGATTGTGATCCCATCAACAGCGTTTACGTGAGTCCCTCCATGTCCTCCAGAAAGCGATAATCTAACAAAAATCAGTCCCTCCTCTCGCAGTGGAACAACATGCCCAGCCGCGCAGCATACAGCTTCGTCCCTCTCGACCCCAACGGCCAAGAACGCCCCATGGACATCCACAACCCCGAGGACCGTCGCGAAATCCTCCTCGCCGCCCAACTCTCCCGCATCTTCTGCCGCATGCTCGAAGTTGAAGGTTTCCGCAAACTCGAGCGCGATTTCTACAACATCAAATGGAAGCAAATCTCCCACGAAACCCACCTCCGCTTCCTCTCCGAACTAGGCCACATCCTCCTCTCGCTCCGCTGGCGTGTCTCGTGGTGGAAGCGTCTGGGTGATGGGGGTCGAGAGCCAGATCCTAGCAAGCAGCACTATGTGGATCGCGTGGAACTGCTTTGCCGGATTCTGTATGTCTACTACACATGTGTTCTGGCGAAGTTGCCCTCGTGGTCCACGTCGGATGTGCCCAAGGGGACGTGGTCGACGTATGCGGATTCGGAGAATGCGGTCTGGGACGATTTCCCGTTGGATCCTAGTGACACTGGATTCCAGAACTGGATGGCACGGGGGTTTGAGTTGATCGAACAGGCTGGGGTGCCCAGTAAGATTTCGAAGTTACGGTAAAACATACCTAAAACAAAGGAAATGGCGGATGGATTGGATTGGATTGGATATGGATGGATTATGAGATACCCTACAGCGTGATACGGAGTCTTGGATTTTTGGTTATGAGTTATGATTTGCGTTTGTACATTTGGCATTTGACATTCTACATTCTACATTTGATACATGGTCCCAGTCCGTTGTACATGCAGCCAGCTGTACAGTGCCGACTTGGGTAGAATAAATATATCTCGGTTCGATTCGATTCAGTTCAAGTTCAATTCTCGCTCTGGGTATCATTTATCCACTATGTATATCTGGCCTTCACTTTTGCAATGTGAACGTCTGGCCTACTTCTTCTGATCCTTCTTATCCTTCTTCCCACCAGCCAACATCTCCAGATGCCCCGCCTTAGCCGCAAGGCTCCTCTCCGTCTTCGCCGTATATCCGGCCGTGAGTTTCTGCCGACACCGTCAGCACCCTTCTTTATAAATTGCATTTGCGTTTGCGCTTGCGCTTTCCATTGATCGTGTACAACGTGCATTATAAGGAAAAGGAAAGGGCAGGCGTACTCTAGTCATCTTCTGTTGCTTAACGAGGGTATTCTTCTTGGGTGCGATCTGGCGCGGGCCGGGCTTTGGGCCGAGGGCGGCGGGGCTACATTAATGGAATTGTGTTAGCATACTTTATTTAATGAAACAGTATACGGGTATTATATGGTAGCCATTGAATATGTATACTATAGATGTGCAGCCGAAGGTGGAACTTGCTCGTGATGGTGGTGATGGTGGAAAAAAAAGAAAAAAAAAACCTACCGCTTCGACTTCGTGCTAGGCTTTGCCTTTTTAAGCAATCCCTGAGCCATTTTTCTTTGTCTTTGGTGGATTAGATATATAAGAAAGGAATATAGAATGCAGATAATGAAGCTGCCAGCAACAATGACAAGCAACGAGTTGATGATGTGAAGTTCCGATGTTTGGCTGAAAATCCTTATCGGAGATTTTCTGTCGTTATCTACGTCACGTGCGTCGTGAAGATTGAGGTTTCAGGCAGCAAGGCAGCACGGCAGAAAAGAACACGGGTACCCTAGTCCCAGCCCCGATCGACCGATCGGGTTAAATGTGTTCTTTCCGCACTTGTAGATGTGGGTCGTATACAAGACAGGGTCTCGAGTTATTTTAAGGGTTTGTAGCCTGCTCTAGTTTGGCCGAACTGAGTCACATACAATTAGAACGAACAGTGGCGAAAAGGTAAGAAGACCAAAGTAAATACGAAGAGGCACAGAAATGAAAAGCTAGGATTGTCGATATTCTCATAACCTCGTTATTGTAACTGAACTGTCTACCATTTTGTCCAACGGTTCTCCAAGCACCCAAGCAAGTACCATAACTATTCAACACAATTGACTCTGTTCTTGACAGAAAAAGAAGAGAATTAAAAAGGGGGTTAAGAATATAATTAAAGAAAAAAAATCCAAGATCTGTCATATAATATCCATCTCGCGCACACACGGTGTCACATTTAAAAAGCAAACAAAGCCAGCATACCAGCAGCCACGGCACCCAGACCAACAGCGTTGCGGTTCGCAGCACCAGTGAACTCGGAAGTAGGAGCACTGGAGGAAGCGGAGCTAGAAGCGGAGCCAGAGTCAGAGCCAGAGTCAGAGCCAGTAACAGCAGCGGCGCCACTAGGAGACGCCTTGGTGAAAGTAGCAGCAGCAGCAGAAGAAGAGGGAGTCACGGAGGCCGAAGACGAGACAGCGGCGCTGCTGGTGCACGCGGAGACAGGGATGCTGGAGAGAGTGGTAGCAGGCGCAGCAGAGGCCGAGGCGGCAGAGGCCTCAGCAGGGCACTTTGGGCATCTAGTAGTCACAAACTCCTCAGTCGAGTAGATGGTGTGGAGTCCGTCACCCTTACCCACAGGGGTCTCGGTGGTAGCGGGTGCGCTGCTAGAGGCGGCGGCAGAGGAAGAGACGGCACCGTGCTCCTCATTCTTGAGGCCGAACTGGGTAGAGTACTGATACTGGCCGGAGCCCTCGACAACGAGCATCAGGCCGTAGTGAGTGGTGTCAGGCTCCAATTCCTTGCTGGGGGTCCAGTCGAAGTGGCCGGAGTTGTCAATGGACTCGGCCAAGGTGTCGATAGGCTTGACGTTGCTGGAGGGGCCGCGGAGCAGAACCAGGGAGATGGGGCCCTCGGTGGAAGGATCCCACTCAATGGTGTAGGGCTTGCCAGCGGTCACCAGGTCATTGAGACCCGGCTTGGTGATGGCATTGCCAGAGGGGGCCTGGTTGTAGTCCGGCTGGGTGTAGGCAGAGGCCAGGGCGGCCATGGCCGAGAGGATGGCAGTCTTGGTGAAGAACATTGTGATTTTGGTTTAAGTACAGCAAAAGTACTAAAAGCGATGGCGATTGACTCGGATGAGAAAGAAAGACTGGAGTTAGAGACAGTAAAGACCGAAAGTAATGACTGTTCAAAAAGAGCGACAGTGGTTAAGGAGAGACTGAGGCGAAGAAGATATACTTAGAGCGAAAAAAAAAAAAGCGAGAGAATAAGGAAAGAATGTCAGACACGAGGGAAAACGCGACACTAAAAAGCAAGCCCAAATTGCCCCTTTGCAAGAGTGAATGAAGGAATGCGGACAGACCATCGGCCATTGGCCCCGACTCACAATACGAATGAAATGCAATCTCCGGCCGGCCACTAACAAACTCTGAGCGCCACTAGATCCTTAATATGCCAGATTAACTGGTTTATTATTGTCTGTATCTGCCCGATGCCGGTGATTTTGTGTTTGTACTGTGTACTAGTAATTTAGTTGGTGCGCTCGGGGTCCTCGTTATGAGGCATTTCATCGAGTGGCATTTGGATCGCGAATGTGCGCATAGGTGGAATTGCAAGTAGACTGGAATGATATTCAACAATAGAGAAAATAAAATAAAAAAACAAATCACGTCGCGTCAAGCATTCACATATGATAGGGCTGAGCTGAGACGTCTCTCCTGTCCAATTATCTCGCTCTCCGAATACCACCACACTCAATATACATCCGACATGCCAATCTCGGGCATTGCCTTCCGCGAACCATCAAACATTCATTGCTGGTTTGATTTATGCCATCTGTACGTAGCGCTCTGTAGTCCAAGTCATGAAACAATGACTGTCGATCCCGTTGATCGACACCAACGTTGAACCAAGTTATAGCCTCGTCTACAATCAACGGATCGAGTTGGGATCTACAACACAATATCAGTCGACTATGCTCATTGTTGTTCTTTCACTTGTACAAGTCCCTTTCCTGGAGTACCTTCTCATCGTACTGTTTAATCTTCTCAACACCTTCACGGCTGGCCAAGACATCATGTTCCCAGCAGTCAAACACCTGGGGTCGTGACCGTGCAGAATTGACACCGAAACGATCAATGTGCCTTGACGATAGTGAATAAAGGTTTTTTGTTCTCTACTACTTACTGTTAACTAAGTTCACTAACTTGTGGCATTTTCATCTCCGAGTATCGTTGGTGGCGTTGTGTACTTGAGAAGCACCGCTTCGATAAGCCTTACTCGCGCTTCGGAGCAGACATGGAAAGGATTTATTGAAGCAACAAACAATAGAAGTAAAATGAGCAACTACTTCGTCACGGCCGAATGAATGGCAACAAAAATATACACGCACCCACACACACACACTCTCTCTCTTAGCAGGAGATCAAAAAATTATATTTTCACAGAACATTAGTCAGCTCCCGGCGGGGCTCGAACCCGCAGCCTCAAGATCACATATATTTTTCAGATGTTTTAACAGCCGAAAAACAGTTAGTAGAAGTCTTGCGCGCTACCATTGCGCCACGGGAGCTCCTAGTGTTCAGTTCCTGTGACTGTTTCACAATATAAAATATTCAAAAATCGGATCAGCGGCCAGCGCATTTACAATGGCGTTGTGTCGAAGGATGCGATAAAAGATGATTATATTATGTTAGGTGACAATGCAGTTGCCGTTTTAAGACACAGTTTCTAGCACCCATTTATTCCACACCCATTCAACCACTAGCTTATGCATCAATATATCACACATGCATAGGATCTCCACCGCTCCGTACCAAAGACACCAGTTACTTTTCACATGTTTCGGCCCATAATCCATCGATTTATTCTATCGAAGGGAGACTTATCTTCTTTGTTTCCAATTCTTTGTTACAACATATCCTCGAGACACACACTGTCTATCGAAGTGCGATTTCCTCATAAAAGAATCTTAAACTTTCTTGGCCTGATCCGGATAATGTGTCCCCATGGTCTCTGGATACTTCCATGGCCAATGTCTTTCGTTGCGTGTTCCTCCGACTTGGTAGTTGGTGTTGAGGTCCTTACGCAGGCAGCAGGGCAAACATGAGAGCTCTGAAGTTGTGATGTAGGAGAACGGGGGAGGTGAGATATCTTGAGAAGGAAAATATGATATGAGAGCACATTCGTAGTGCACAGCTGCGGGGACAACTTGGCGTGCTGCTCGAATTCGCGTGGTAATGCTGCATTATGTGGTCTCCAGGCTTTCCTTCGTCGTTCCAATATGACCCCTGAGATGTGAGTGCTGACTTCGCAATTGGCTTGTAATCTTCAGGCGTTGGTGGGAGTTTGAGGTTGTATTGCTTGGTTGGTACATATTTAATCTCCAAACGTTCCCCGCAGGGGAACGAGAGGGCAAAAGCTGAAAGACTGCGTACATAAATACAACGTCAATGGAGCTCGTAAGAGAAGTGATTTCCTTGAGAGGTAGGGAGTTGCTTTGGTATCTATACTTGGTTAGCTATAAGTGAGATGATTCAGATGATGAAGTTCGTCAGCACAGTTGTCAAAACATGTCGCGGACGAATAAATCAGTAATATCAAAATTAAGAAAGAACTCACCGAAATCTTCTCCCGGATATGGTTATGAACAGCGTCATAACCCTAGTTCATAACCCTATCCGGGAGCAGCAGGGTGAGCTGGTCAAGGCTGATCCCAAGAGGTGGATGCACCAAACAAGTATGAATGCTGTCAATCTGGGCTCTGGACTTGAAATATCTCAAACAACGGTCGCAGACGTGACTGGCCTACGTGGTCGGATCGGAGAGTTTTTTGATGGTTGTGGATTTCGATCTCTCGGGTCACTGATGATGACGCTGTGTAGCCTTTTAATGCTATGTAACGGTGATCCCTGCCCTGTCAGATTGAGTATTTGAAAAGGGAATTACTGCCCTTACAAGAGGTCATGGCATAGCCATACTGTCGCACTAGATCCGCAGCCCAACTTGCCGACTACTTGATATCGGTGCTGTGCTTGAATACCTCACCAATGTAGACCGGATAGAATTTTTCGGATTTGTATGTGGGAATTGTCCTCTGTCACGGAGCTCAACCAGGTTAACGGAACATCAACTCATGTGTTCTACCTAGGTAGCTATCGACGAGAATAATTGGCATGAGGAAGGAAGAAAGGAGGTAACGCCATATTTATCAACAAAGCAACAAAGCAAACAACCACACTTCACGTGATAACCAGCCAACGTGACCAGGCCGTCACATCCTCTTCAATTAGCAACGAAGGACCGATGTTATCTCATCCTGAACTAGGGAAGACGCGCGGTTGTGAGGAAGAGCAAAGGTCAACCATGCCACGCTTGCTTGATACTGTACGTGGAATATTAGAAGCGATGTTGAAATAAAAAGAGGATCGGTGGGGAGGAAATCACGCATGAGATTGTTTTCTAAAAAGGTAAAAAGGTAGTCGTTTTATCTCCATTGTGCGTTGTTGGAGATTGAGAAGGAGTTACTAAGCTCGTTTGCCCCTGTCGGAATTAACCATCGATTTAAGTCACATGCTCTCAATACTCAACGACAAGATCCTTCTGGAGTAATAATCTCTCTTGATTGTTGTGGGACTCGAACAGAAGCAAGCCTGTGAGTTCATCCAGGTAGAGATTGGGGAGCAAATTTGGCAAGGTTGGTCGTCTACACGACGGGGGTTAGTCCGGCTGAAGGCTTCTGCCCGCAATTTCGATGGGGTAAAATTGCGAGTCTCTGTTCGGGAAACAGAGCGTGGACCTTTCGATGTTCATCGAGAATGTCGACAATAGCTTCCGTTTGCTGATAACGCGACGTCACGAGACTAATAGCAAGGAATTGTAGGTCCCCAATCAGGTGTTCCGCCAGTTTGATTATCATAACGACGAAGACCAATCGTCGGGTGGGCGTAGAGCCGTGCTAATTCGAATGTCATACCATCAGCCTTGTGACCACAGCTTGATAATGACTGTTTGTGCAACTCGGCCTATTGCAGCTTCATTAGCCATCAACTGCAACCCATTGATAAAAGAAGACAACATACTTTGTAATTTCATGCACATGAGTAACTGTATAGTTTAAGTAATACTAACAGTTGTTGGCTATCCTCAAGTAAAAGCATCCAGAGATGGGACAGAGAAGCCGAGGCAAGGAAGATGGAGCGTCATGTTGGCTCCACGTAGACGGGATGACGTTTTATAGACACACTCGTAGGGCTACGTTTGATTCACTGGCTTTCATTCACTGGACCTTGATCTATAGGGCTTATAGATCGTGTGGACTTCGCCGTAGATCAACTCTGTGCTCTCTACTAACCCATTCTCTGAAAATACTACCCATCCGGGTATTTACTACGACTCTCTATCTCCCAATCCAATGTCTCTGAATCACGATAATAATTATCTCCATCTTCCCTCCAGCTTTTCCCGATCCCAATTCCCGACTTCACCGCAGACTCTTTTTGGTTTGCCGCGGTCTGGTCACGTATTGTCATTACCATACATTTACTCTTCCACCACATCCAAATAAGTATGTAACACAGTATTGACGTTGTCAATACATACATACATCTCCAACTTCAAACCTCCCCGCAACCAAAAACAGCTTCACCGCGAGCAAAAGCGATGGCAGTTCGCAATGGCTTCCGGGATGTCTTCGCGATCGGGACGGACGAAGGGTAAGTACCAAGAATAGCACACCCGTATAAAGATATGAGGATTGCGCCTTTTTTCTCTGCACTGTCTTGTTCAGTTCAGTTCCATTCTCTTTTCACCTCGCCAAGCATACTCCGGTGTCTAGTCAGCTCGCAAGATGCATATCCTGGTAGGTAGACCACGCGCCCAGACGGACCCAGACAAAAGAAACCAGGGTACTAACTAATGCGAACAGGTTGTTAACGACGATGGCCCCCCATCAGCCCGCCTCTCTCCCTACATCCACCCCTTCGTCTCCGCCCTCCAGGCGTCTGGCCATACCGTCTCCGTCGCAATCCCGGCAGCCTCGCGTTCGTGGATCGGTAAAGCGCACTTGATCGAAGCCTCCCTCGAAGCAACCTACGTTCCTCCCTCCGCTTTCCGTAACGATGGTAGCTGGGACGAAACCCCCGAGTCGTCTACCGACGAGACCGAGTGGGTGGTGATCAAAAACGGCACACCGGCCAGCTGCGTCCAATTAGGCCTCTTCAACCTCTTCCCCGACGAGCGCGGGCCCATCGATCTTGTCATATCGGGACCGAACCACGGACGTAATGCGTCGACGATCTATAACCTTTCGTCTGGGACAGTCGGCGGTGCGCTGGAGGCTGCGAACTGCGGGAAGCGCGGGATTGCAATCTCCTTCGGGAGTAAGGATCCGCAGCCTGCGGATGTGATCGAGGCTGCTGCGCGGTTAGGTGTGCGTGTTGTTGACCATCTAGTTCGGAATTGGGACGAGAGGGTTGAGTTATATAACCTGAATATCCCGATGCGCAGGGATGTGGAGGAGAGACCGGTGCGGTATACGCGGGCTTTGCCGTATTATTGGCAAAAGGGGTATTTATATAAGGAGATTCCGGTGGATGAGGAGGGTGTCAATGGGGTGGGGCATGATGTTGAGGCTAAGACCGAGACTAAGAAGGTTGTCAATGGGACATGGGGTTCGCTGAAGCAGCGTAACTTCAAGTGGGCGGCTGAGTTGTCGGATATGAAAAAGGCTTTGCAGGCTAGTGAGGAGGGGACAGATGCGCATACTGTTTTGGATGGTTGTACTAGGTGAGCTTCCTTCCTACTTGACTATGTGTTTGGGTGCGCAGCTAATGGTTCAGTGTGACTCCCCTGCTGGCGAACTTCTGGCATGTCCCCGGTCTTGAGGGACAATTGGATATTGATGCTTGATTGTGGACTCGTTGACGGACTGCTTGCTTGACAAAAAGTCGATTGTAGATACCCGCAAAGGTTGTCCTTTGCATGTTCCCTGCATACTGAAATGAGGCGAAAAGTATGGAGCATGATTAATGAAATTGCATTATTGCATTGCCTAGCAATCTGGATATCGTCTGCCGTAGCATTGGAAAGAAGCATAAACATAACGGTGTATCACAAACGTTCCAACATAAATCACAAGTCAAAGAAATTACAGGCCTCTGGCAGCTTCGCCTGCATTGCTGTCGACAACAGATGCTTGCTCTGCGCGCATCTTACCCTTGGCCGCACCGGCTTCACCAACGCCCATTCTGCGCGCGACGTAGCGCTGCGCAATAACTCCAACGGCCAAAGAAAGAGTATCCTCAATCCACTCAGACACCCACTCGCGAGGGTCAACACCACCGCTTTCAATGATACCCGCGATGTCCTCGGGGACTACAAACTGAGGCGCATTTGCATCCTCCGCGTTGGGGTCCTGAGCCGGAGCGGCAGAATCCAGCCAGTCAACCCATCTCTGCGGGATAGCCTGGGAGATGGTGTGGAAGGCAATGCCATGGATAGGGTCGTGTAGGTATAGCGCAAAGGAGATCTCTCCTTCTGTCGCATCGGGCACGTCGACCACACCCGGCGGGGTTGCTTTTTCGGTGGTGGGCCCTGCCTGAAAGAGCTCGGTCGAGGAGGCCTGGCTGATCGCCTGGATGGCCAGGAAGATATCACTGCTGCGGACGGGGTTCGATTCACTCAGCACCTGCGTCGCTTGTTTGGCTGCCTCTTCGATACCCCCCTTTGCGGCAAAGTATTCAGCAGCGTAGGATTCGGCACTGGCACGAGCGAGTTTGGTGCCTTCGACGGAGCCTGGCACGGCGGAGATGCTGCGCGGGGTTCCAGGGGTAACGGTGCGCCACCAAGGACCGTCCCGCCAGCCTGCAGGGGAGGACTGATAGCCAAAGTCAAGTCCACGCTTAGGGGCGGATTCCTGTCCGCGTTGGAGAACAAGAAGATCGCCACCCTCCACCTGGGCCATTACGCGCGAGAAGACGGAGTAGATCAAGGGGTCGACCACCGGGTATCCGGATAGATCGTGGGTCACATGGATTTGAAGCTGTTCGTGGGACGAGATCGGAGGCGCAAGCGTGTGGATAAGAGAGGTCACCGTAGGAATAGCCATGTCGCGGAGTCCACCACCTAGACGAGGATCTAATCAGTACAGCTTCCAGAACTGTTTCCCATAATCACTTACCCAGCTCCCTCAATGCCCCAACATTCCCCTTCACCTGCTCAGCCCATCTCTGAGCCTCTTCGTTCCGCTGGATCTCTTTGACAGCTGCTTCAGCCTGCGAAGCAGCCTGCTTTACCGCAGCATTAGCAGTTGCAAAGAAACCTCCCCACCATCCACCACCAGAACCACCATCAGTATTACCACTCTGCGAACTCTCCTCGTTCACAGTCTCCTCTGCACTCAACAATGGCTGCGCTGCATTGCGGTTCGCCGCACGCGACGAGCGGCCACTCTCCCCAGATTTACGGACGGGGGGCTTGTCTTCACTGGTGCGACCCGTGGGCCTGGGGGATCTGGTGGACGATCGAGGTTCCGTAGACGACAGACGGGGGGTACCGGGGCCGCTGCTCGGACGTTGAGCAGCTAGGTTGTCCAGCTCTGCTAGAATGTCTTGCTCAGACTGTCCAGTAGACGTGGTGGCGGCTGGCTTGGACGCGGGCTTCTGGTCGTTGGGCTTGGCGTCGATGCCCAGGTCATCGAACTGGGCGAGGAGTTCGTCGCTGGTTGGCTTTGCGTTTTTGGGTGGCATGTTGAATAATCCCTGTCAATGGATGGGAGGTGAAGATGAAGACGTCGAGGTGTCAGTTAAGTTGATCAAAGGGTGCTTGTTTGGTGGAGACACGGGTGACCTGTGCCAAGACCTGCATTGAACTATGCAGATACGTATATACTTGTGCACAGGGAGGAAATCACTAGGCATTCTGATTTTAATTATTTGGACAACATACCTTGAATCTTTAATACGACTATATATTGTAGGCAAGCTGCTCGTATATATGGCTGGCACATGGCGCGCTCCAACTTATAATTATAGAACCGCAGATATGAGATCGGAATATTGAAATGCAAGTAACTAAATCTTTTTAGATTAAATAATTAAACCAAGCTACTAGAATACAGCTGTATAAGTTTTCACAGTTTCAAATCTAGTCTATTTTCGGGCAATTCCCAGATTATATCCCACATATCTACTCTATAGAGAACAGCAAAGAATTGAGGACTGAATGTTTGGCCCATGGCATCGCCCTAGCTGCTCAATATAGCCATGGATCGTTCAATACATGCTTTGGTCACACTGGGCTTTGGAGTTATCCCTGCACCCTGTATATATGGAGCCTCCTATGGCGCAAGCGCTGCTATCCTATCGAGCACAAAGCGCACGCCCTATTCTCACTGAGACAGCATCCGTCTGATCTTCATGTCACCTTTTCCTCTGCCTTGGTATCTCTCCCTGTGAATCTTTTCATTGCAGAGGAATGGAAACTTCCCGGGTGAGGAACTATCGGTCTGTCACGTCGGGAAAGCTGCATTTCGCGTGGCGTCAACGGATACGAGTAGGCCGTTCTACAGTGATATGTCGAATTAGGCATGGCTGTATGTAAGTCAGTATGCTTTTGTATTTTTTCGATTCAAGTGCATAGAGATCTATGTAGTGGATGATGTCAGGTATCGCATTACGATCGATACGATAGATTACAGTATGCCGGAGGATGTCATCTGAGTTGGCAGTGTTTTTGCTCCGATGTTTGTCACTTGCATAATGATACGAGCTTTCTATACTTCGGATTATGAGCAGCATAATTCCTTGCCTCTCTTGCTTAACACGAATACACCAACTGCCATCTCCTTTCCTTTGTATACTGCGTACTCCTGCTAGTAAATTTTATTCATCCTGATTGGCTCTACTCACGGAACCGGTCTTTTTCCGGCGGCGCAGAGAAGCGGATTCGCTCTGCCGAGTGGATCTCCCGGTACGGTACGGTAAGGGCGCGTAATCTAAACTCTACAGAGCAGACGCCGCACACAGCAACAACAACACCATCACCACCACCACCGAATAATCATACCCAGTCTGGCAGGCCGAGAACAAAAAGTGTCAATCAGACTGGTCTGTTTCAAAAGGACAAGTCTATACCGGGTCATTGGGGTGTAAACTGTGCATGCACTTTCCAGGAATCGCCGTCCTCACTGACCATCCCCGTCGTCCTCTTTTCTACTACTGTAAATCAGATCTTTTCATACATACTTCTCTGCCAGTTTGTCCTCCACCTCCTGTCAACTTTGCGGCTCTTCTCTTTATACTTATTCATCCTCTTGTTTCTACCTGCACACCTCTCTTTCTTCTGATCCTTCTCTTTCTCATTCTCCGTGGACCCGGAGGTCGAGGCCACCGTGAGCACAAGTGCATCTATTGTCCTCATCCAGGAACGCTTCCTCGGGTCAACCACCACCTCAATCCTCTTCTTTTCTGGCAGAGGCCTCTTAACTTGTTTGATTTTACTTGATTTCTGTCTGGGAGGTTAAATCATCTTTTGTTTTTCGCTTTTATACTTCCTGCTTTTTCTGTCACGCTTACTACGGCCTATCCCTGGGACCCTGTTCGCCTTCTCCCTCCAACACCAACTTTTCTTCCGACTTACAGGATCAGCCCTGGTTCCCTATATTGGGAATTGATCTTAAAGCTCACTGATTGTGTTGTTAATCACGTCCTCTACATTCATTAAAACGGACGTGTTTGCATTCTTGAGGTATGTCATGGTTGATCAGTCTTCTATCATTCTCTTCATTCTACGGAGGACGCTCCTTTTTATGCCAAAGCACCCTATGTCCTCCGTCCATTTCGCCTCACTCCGTAATTGTTCTTTCTACTCTTCCTTCTTTCTTCAATATCTCTTTTTTCATCCTAAACACTCGTGGCGACGGATTTCCTACACGCAGTCTTGGCGCTGCAACTGAACTTTTTTCCACCCAAACTGACGCTTTGATAGACCCGACTCTGCTGCCACCGTGTTTGAGCTGCTGGGCAGAGTGTTCCATTATATATTATTCGGAGGAATTTCTATTTTTCCCTCTCTCTACTTTCCATTCTCCGCATCACTATGGCGCCCGTCGCCCAAAGTGATATTGACGCGGAGAGTCGTACTTCGGGCCAGGATTCTCCCCTGCGCCGACAATTCTCCGAACCATTGCATGCACCATCAACATCAACACCAACCGCCCGGTCTCCTGCGCCTGTCGCGTCCAAGGACAAATGTCCAGACTGCGGTGAATTTCTTGAGGCATCAAATGAAGGAACTGGCTTAAAAGAGCACATTGCTACTGTGCACCCGCAACTCGCCAGGGCATCGGAAGGCCACGATGATGCGGCCGACGAAGAAATGGCAGAGGGAGACGAAAATATTGATGATGAACCCGTTGATGAGGACGACGATGAACAACAGCAAGACATTGACGAAGACGACGATGTTGCTAACGGCGACGAGGCATCAGAACATGACGATGCTATGGTCGAAGATCTTGACAAGCCCAGCGAAGAGGCCGGCGGAGACGTTGATGGGGACGACCACGGCCCTGTCCCCGAGGTCGCGACCGCGACCGGCTCTGAGGTAGATTTTGGAGCAGAAGATAATATCCACCGAGGCAAACAAGAGTTTCTGTCAGCAGAAATGCGCCTTTTAAATCGCTGGGATATCCATGATGCTCGCAGCTTTTCCCGAAACTATGATGACACCACAGCCGAACTGGAGCAGGACTGGGATTTTGCATTTAAAGAGACCAAACCTTCCAAGAAGCGCAATTCGTTGCAACTACCAGAACGCCCGGATCCGTACAAGAAAGCGCGGGTTGATCGAGGCAAATTTCTTGAACTCACCCCAATTGAAAATTTCCTGGTTGACCTGCGTGACCCTGAAACGCGCTCGCCGGAGGAGCTCTACGCCATCACCGCAAATGTTGCGCGTGCTCTTGCGACATGGCAAGATGAGTACTTTGCTGTGGATCGACTATACAAGCTGTCTACAGGACAGTACGAGAAATTGGCACTTGATCCGCGGAAGAAGGTCGAGGACCCCGATGTCACGGCTGCTAAGAAAGAGGCAACGCTCTATCAATACAAGTATGATGCCAGCAAACACAAGAAAGGCTTGGACCAGGACCCTTGGATTCAAGGTGGTTTCCGGCCAACCCCGACCCAGGCACGGAAGGCCATGAAGACCGCCAAGGTCGAGCCGGGCACCACGCCAAACATTGACGGATGGCGTACTCTCCGCAAGTTTGGCACTGAATACGTTCCCAAGTACCAGGATCCACCTCCGGAAGATATACCTTCCAAGGCCACGCGGACACGCAAGGCGCAAGAAATGGAAGCGGCCGCGGCTGCTGATGAGGCAGCCCGTCAAGCTGCCGCTGAGGAAGAAGAGGAGCAACTACAAATTGCAACGAAGCGGCAAACACGAGGGGGCCGTGCTGCGCTTAATGCAATGGCCGACCAGGAATTTCCAACTCCCACTTCCACGAGGGGCGCTGGTCGTGGTCGTGGACAACGCGGACAAGGCCGTGGTCGTGGTCGTGGCCGGGGTGGTGCGAGCACAGTCTCAGGAGCATCTTCTGAAACACCTACCCCAGACGGTCAAGCACCTACTCGTGGCAGAGGCAGAGGTACTGGTGTTAATCGCGGGACGAGAGGTGGTAATACCCGGGGTGGTCGAGGTAAAGGCCGAGCACCCACTACGCCCATTGGGACACCGCAGCAAGGATCGCCCACTACCACCCCAGCACTTTCTTCCCGTCCGACGTCTCTCGCTCCGGGCCCGTCACAGCTGGCATTCATCGAACCCATGCCGAATGGTGGTTTTGTGACCATGCAACCTCCGCAACCCTTCACAACACCGGAACTACCAGATGAACTTGACCCTGCTGAGATGGAGCGGCGCGAAAGAGCTCGAGCCGAGAAAATTGCAAACTCCAAGAACCCCAGACGCACGGAAGCCATGCTTAACCACTGGGCTCGATTCAACCAAGCAGGCCGTATCCGACAGCCCAAGCGGTCCAAGGACGAAATCGAAGCTGACCGTGTGGCAGCAGCAGCCAAGAAAGCAGTTCAACCACCGAAAATTGGTGGCAGGAAGAAGAAGTCACCGCCGGTCCCTGGTGCCAATCCTCCGATGGCCAACCCGGGTATTGCTCCCGCACCGGCACCGTTGCCACCGCCAGGCCCGGCACCAGGTCCTGCACCAGTTCGTACTCTTCCAGGCCCACCGCCAGGCCCTGGCCCTGCACCATCGGGAGCTGCAACACCTCTCCCTGCACCAACACCTTCTCAAGCGCCACCACCTCCGCCACCACATGGGCATCCACAAGCACATCCACCCCCACCAGCTTCCAACCCTGGCTTCCCTCTTCCAACTCCTGCCGGTCACCCACTCGGTCCCGGCGGCCCTCTCGCCCCTCATCCTCCCCGGTATACAACTCCATATTCACCATTTGGACATATCGATCCTCGAGGGATAGCTCATTTCCCATCTGGCCCTTTCCAGCCGCCTCCACCGCAACCACAATATCAGACTCCGTATCCGCCTGATAGGTTCTTTATTCCGTTTGGGAATGGTCCGGGAGCTGGGTTACCGCCGCCGGGACATGGGCATAGAAGGCCTGCGTGAGTAGAGTTGCCCTACAAATAGGAAAGCAAAAATAAGAAAAAGACAGGAGGATTGGTTATTATTTCTTAATCTCTTGTTTGTACATACGTACCGGATTGCACTGGCATCTTCAATCTAAGGGTCCATTGTGGCCATATTTCAGTAAAATTCTAACTGGACCTGTCCATCTCTCTCTCTTTCTTTTTTGGCGCCTGCATCAATCACTGTGACTCGCTGCAGAAGTAGTACCATCGAGTTATTTGAAGACTCGCCCGAGACGAAGGCCGTAACTGAGCCACAGCAGGTCATCTAACAATAGTTGAAAAGATGGATCAAGATATTCCATATATAAAACTAGTGATCTAGCCAGAATTCTAATCATCATTGACTTCAACAATCACTCCATCGAATCCTCTCAGTTGATCAAGAGTTTCATTCTGTTGGTGGCTACTACATCAGTCAGCCATACCTTTGTTCTTACTTTTCTTTTCCCTTTTGAGGAATACCTACTGCGGGATGATCTTGATCGGAGGAAATCTCGGGATTTCGACGTTTGATTCTTGCGGAAGGCCATTGTCTTCTAGGATCTATTTTGATCATTAGCATGGTCACTGCTGATCTGATGAACCGCCGATCAACCTACTGGTTGACCTCATAGTAATTCTCATACGCCTAAGGGTCTTCAAATATAATAGAAATCTATTCAACATTACATATGTTAGTAGTCGACCTTAAGAAAGTCAGAGTGTTGTACGTATCGCGCCCATTTTGGTATGATTATTTAGATTTCGTAGGGAATTGTCGAGAAAGCTTTCAGACGGAACGGTCAACAGGGGTATAGAAGGCCTTTTATATCAATGAGAGATGACTTTGATATTGGGCAGTAAACAATTCTTTTCCCTAGTATGTTTGATTGGAAACAGTGAGATTGGCGTGGCATAACATTACTTGTAGGGAAGGCATCGTGAGGCGCCACGAATAATCTGTATTAGGCCTTAGGCATAAATGACTGATCGAGAAAGCCGGCTTTTATTTATCAATCCGCACAGCAGAAGTTGGTATGGACCCGTCGACGGCTTTCCGCACAAAAGGGAAGGTCTTTGCTATCTCTTCCGCCTCCTTATGCTTCTTGTCTAGGACCAGCTTGACAACCTTCTTGAAAATCTTCTTTTCCTCCGGCGTAAGATACACATACCCCTTCCCAGTGGAAGCCTCCCACAGCGTTGAGAACATTGAGGGTCGAAATGAAATGTTTTGCGTCTTTGACGATTGGAAAGCTATGATCCTGTGCCATTTCGTTGGGTGGATGACTAATGTAATCGCTGGAGTCTGCGTCTATGGGATCAAAGATATCACAACGGAGTTTGAAATGATCAAATGCTGTACTGACTTGGGGGCTTCCAGAGCATTATATATCGTTAAAATAAATCCAATCTGGCAAGCAAACTTCAGAATAGAAATCGTCCATATCAGCGCGCAGAAAGTTCACATACCTCCTTCTCTTTCCTCAATACATTGATATTATGCACTGATCACAACATCATAATCTAGTGCCACGAATTTTCCATTGGAGTTTTCCATCCCCTTAATACAGATGCCAGCTCGCTTTCCAGTTTGGTGGATTCTGTCCAACTAATCAAGCCGTTCTGCGTGTTGGCTCTATGTATTAGTGTGGTATTCGCCTGGACGTGATTGGAAACAACTCGGATGTCAGTTAATATTCTCTATCTAAATTTGATAGCCTCTTGACGAGAATATCGCATCTGGAGAGGAAGAAGAAATCACTAAATTGCTATAGATATCTACTATTGAAAGGTGGAGGTTGTAGATTGATGGCCTTTCCTGTGACAATATATAGAACCCCATTTATACAATGTTTCCAAGTCAGTCACTATATCAGAAAACTTATGTTAGTGACACATATATGGCTACAAGGATGGGGGTACAACCTTTCAGCAGCTGTCCTTGTACAATATAGCCTTTCAAGGTCCAGAAGGTAATGGTGCATGTCATGAGCATTCAAGACGGTGTCCACCAGCTCTTCATGAATCTATCCCTAAGTAAGTGTCATGGAGTTAATTGATTTGAGGTACTCACAAATCGCCCATATTGGCGCTTCTTTTTACAGCAGAAGCATACCACCTCGTTTATACATTTCTGAAATATCAATGTATGCCCAAAGGGTAAAGCTGGCCCTAAAGTCACGCCACAATTTTTGCAGAAGAAGACTAATGGTATGTTCAAGGGACCATTCTGACTAGATTCCGTCCGACTGGGTTCACTCTGAATGGAGCCAGTTGCAGGACGGCTACTATCCAGGAACTTGGTCAGCCAAATGTTAGCTGAAGTAATTGTAAGAGGTGTACTCACTCAATATTGCCAAAAATCCTGGAACCCTCAAGATCAACGAGGTGTGGGTGTGGAAGATAGAAAATGAAAAACATGGTGAAATGCAAAGAACAGCACGGGGATTGGATCCTTTCTATATATTTTCTGAACCCTGAGCTTTTTCAGTTCGATGAATGCTTACCCATAGATCACTACTTGGTATAGTTGTTCTTTTTACTAGCGGGGCTGTCCACATATATACATGCAATTCCATGAATGGCTCTGAACCAAGGCTGTATGTCACGCCATAATAATTTTAAAGACTTCAATTCGACCGGCGAGACTACCATCTAAAATGGGCCAGCCACGATTTTTCTGCTTTATTATCACCTATTTATTCATTATCAGTAAAAAGCGCAAGCGCTGTTACATAAGCCACTTACTATTTTTCAAAAAGAATCCTGACCATCGGAAATTTCTGCCCCCTAACTCCGTCGTTGGATCTGGAACAGTTGTCTCGTACGAAAATTGCATTGGCTGGATTCTTTGATAGTCATTCACCCCAGTATTATGGCATCGAAGAGAGGATGACTCCGGCGCAGGGACACACGGAGGAGGCGTTGGGAGGTGGATTATGCTGAAATTGCTGTCTGACGAGTGTGGCTGCATCGAAGTTGTACAGGAAGGCTCTGAGTATGCGAGTTTCAGAGGCTCATCGCCCTCCGTTGAGCATATATCCATATAGGAACTCGTGTGCGAATAGGCCGAATCGCGTCGGAAGAAGCTTTCGGCCCAGCATGGAAGTAATTTCCATAGCGATAGTCCGTGCAAGCAGGCCATATTATACCTAGTGAGTGAGAGACAATTGTATTGGGTGGAAAGCAAGGCACACACCCTTGCTACAGATGAAATATAATTACTGTTGATACTCTACTGTCAAAGAATCGAATTGATTGAGAAACCCCAGGAATAAATATAGATGGCCATTCAACTTTGCTTCATCGCATACAGATCCCTACCGCTTTTAACGATTCAGTCGACATCAGTTGATCAGATAGCCTAACAAAAGTCACTCTATCTAAAGCGATATGCAAATTGTGGTTCATTGTTATCTACATGCATATGTAATGAACAAGTTGTATAAGTGGCTGAATACTGGCAGACATCAATGAAACCTGCAAATCCAAGGAGAATACGCATTGACAAAACACGCATTTTGCTATAAACAGATTTACACAATCATTAGAAGGCGACGAGATATTCCGAGCCATGGTCAGAATCAGTTTCATGCAATTGCAATGCAGTTGGCAATCGATTTTACTAGATTTCTTGTATGAGTTGCTTAGATAAAAATAAGACAAGTGGTGTGATATAGAGATTGAACAATTACCAGCAATATCTTAAGGGATAATCCCACAGTGTTATTGGCTGGCTATCATACAAGAGGTATCGTTGAAGAAGAAAAGAACGGATGTCTGCCCAGACAGCTCTATATACATGTGTGCACCGTGCCTGTTAGATAACCCAATAACCATCCGATCAATCTCTCCAATCTACATACCGCTCAAGGTGCAGCCTGTGGCACAAGATTATATGCTCAAACGTATGTCCACCTTGAAAACGTCCCAAAATGAAAGCCATATGTTTGCCGAAGCCATTGCCATTCACAGCGAGGCACAATATCTTCCAGCAGTCGCCGCAAAAATTTGTTGCTGTTGAACTCTGAACATGAGATTCGCTGTAGATTTCCCAATGAATCATGTTGCTGAACAGATAGTAACAGGTGTGCCTCAAGGTTTAAAGTGCATACAACGCCATTATAGACTATAGTGTACACAAGGTCATTGTACACTATAGTGTAATTATCTTCAAAACTTTAAATCAGTACACCCAGGCCAAAGAAGAACTGATAATGATAGCGGAGGCTTACTTACCTTTCATTTGTTTGCCGGCAGCAAGTTTTTCTAAGGTAGGCGGAACTGGCGGTGTTTGGTTGATGGCTTTGTATGCTTGATCTTCGCCATCAACTGTGCGGAATGCAGATTGTACTAGTTCGTATATTGTAGGCAGATGTTCGGGAGGGCTGGGAAGCTCAACTGGGAACCCAGCGAAGCGCTTCACCCATGATGGGAGTAGGGCACCCAGAAATGACATATCTATGCAAGTCATAAGTATGATTTAGAAATGGCTGTATAGTGACTATGCCGGCCCAAGTATGTCAGTCCATACGCTCTTAATATAATGTCCATTTCTCCTGTGCGCTATGTCTTTCACACCATTGAGAGACTTTAGAAACGGTATATGGATGAATGGGGTTGTACTGGAGACCAGCGTTTAGTTAATTTTGTACACTGCATGTACGGAGTACCGTGTTCTCCGAATCCGTAGGTCTTCGATCCTCTCAGTTTCAGCCGTTGTGGTTGACATGTCTAGTCCTGCTTTTTTTGGGTGGTGCAAAGACCCACTTTATTGTTTTTGAAAACTATAAAGTGGGTCCCAACTTACCTGGTTTCTCCTCTTGCTTCTTAGTGGGTACTGACTTCAAGGATTGCGGTGGGTGGCTAGAGAACCCCACCCTAAGCAAAAATACCAGCGTGATGGCTGTATGTGCTTTCATAGGAGGGGGTAAACAGCCGATCGATACTAAAAGAGGTAATGCTACGCATTCTCCTATACCTGATTTAGTTCACAGTGCGGAAGTTGGTACAAAGAGTGATTTGATTGGTGCTCATGATGAACCATATACTAAAATAGCTAAGTTAATCAATTGTGGACTAGTTGGTCAACTGACTACCCCGTAGTTACATAACTGTTATGTTCATTACTTCAGTGTTCTGTTCTCTGTTCGCCCACCATACTCGTCATACAAGATTCGTTTCAGTATCTCTTTTCTCTCCTGGGGCCCAGCCCAAAAAGAATGGATCTTGTGTCCGCGTTAAAGGTCCTCCAAGCTGCTGATGAAAAGGAACTTCAATCTCATCGCAGAGAAACAATTTCAACTCTACGGCAAGTGTGTCAGCGATTACAGACTCACATCTCAGCGGATGGCAACAAACTGCTCACTGGGGATAGTGGAACTGAGAGTTCCTTTTCATCGTCTGCAAATGTTTCAAGACAATATACCTTACCAGCAACAAGCGTCATTGAGAATACCCCTGACGTAAACCCCCGAACTGAATGCCCTGGAGCCAGCGACTATCTGCTTGAGAAGTCGGTGGGGCCGTCGCCGCTGCCTAACGGGAATATCACTAGGCAAAAAAAGACGCCCCCCAAGAGTGCTGAGGCTCTATTCAAAGCAGTCATAAGCGCGGTATCGTCGATTTGGTCTGTCAGGGAAGACAATGTGAATGAACTCATCAGCCCAAAACGCTCACCAACGACGGACCGTCGAATCGAAGATATATCGCGTATTGAAGAAGACATAGACGCCAAACCAAAGGACAGACTACTTCGAGCATGCGCTTTGCTGTCTCTCGCTTCCGAATTCGAGTCATATCAACAGGAGCATAATGAAATTTCCAGAGTGGACAGCATTGTCCAGCTTGTATTGCACGGGGATGCCAACACCAAATCTATTCACGAACGGAAGGGAAGTGCGGTCGCGAAATATGTCAAGGGGTCACCTCAATTTAAGGGGAAGGAGCGACTCATTAGTCGTGCCATTGGAAACGGTATCAAATTTACAGTCGTTAACAAGCTACTTGAAAGAAGGCTAAAGGATCGAGGTGCCTTCAAGGAATGTCATGCAGTTCTCCTAGTTCTCGGCTTTATCAGGAATCGACTATCTATGGCCTCTTATAAAACTTTACTGGAGCTCGTGGACCGTCTACTCTCTGATCAAGCGCTGGTGACATTACCGCAAGATGGTTCAAATCACCAGGGTGACAATGATCCTCCTTCGCAGAGACACATTCTCGACGTCTTATGTGAACTATCACCATGGTCGAAAATGTTCCAGTGTCGCTACAAATGTTGGTATAGTCCCAAGGTATGAAAGCTCTTTGTCTTACGCACTATCGCAGATAGTATTTCGCCAGCTCCTCCGATGGATGAGACTTCCTCTCGGCCTTCTCAAAAGCGAATGCGTCACTCACAGCGAGCTTGCTATCAAGATTCATGTGAAGTACACAGAAGTCCTGGTTTATCAGTCGCAAGATCCAGAAACTCACTTTCTGTGCCAACTCCGCCGAGTCAGAATGCTGCAGAGAGTAATACAGCAACCTCGATTTCAACAAATTCACTGGAACTCAATGCAAATAGTATGCCTATATCTTGTCATTTTTAGCAACAAGAGCGAAATAGAATGCTGACTTGATTATTGAGACAGCCAGAAGTCACAACCTACGAGGCCTATACAAGCTGATAGTATGTACTTGTTCTGTCATTGATACTGCATCTGCTAATAAAGTCAGTGCAAATTGTCCTCCAGAACCAAACCAATACAAGCACCATGCTTAATTCAAATGATCGCTCTCTCCATAACGCTGTCGAGTCCTCTTCTGGAAACCGAACTATCCCGGATCAACAGGCACGCAATCCAGATACAATTTCTCAAGAAGCCTACGTCACTCCGCCAGATCCATCCACAGAGGTTATTTCTTTGTTTGGGACAATGAAATCGGGTGTAGCCCGAAATATTTCCCTGAGCTCTTCTGTCGAAACTGCTCCGTTACTTCAGATACCGGAAGAGAACGATGTTTGGTCTTGGAGCAACCCAATTCGCGAGATATCTCGCACTGGGCAAATTACCAACGATAATTCTTACCAATTGCCTCAAAACTCAGATGCAAGTGCTTGGAGTAACTTTATTAATTACTCCCCACCACAAGTGGAAGATGATGACGCTTGGGCAGCTTGGGAAGGATATGGTTCACCTCAACGTACGGACCTCACTGCTTGGAGAAACCCCATGAACACGGCAAACGAATATTATAGCAGTACATAGTAAAAAATCCAAAGTAGCCCTTGCTCTTTTTATAGTGGCTATCGACGAACCTATTTATACACGATCCTATAGAGCAGTATCCGCCTGAGACAGTCCACTTCAGTAGCCGGCAGAATTTTAAATGAAGAAGGCGGTATATCCCAGCACCACAAGTAAATCCGTCAAAGGCCCTCTGTAGCAACAAGCAACGGACGTTGATCAGTCCAACAATATGAAAAATGCCAAACCTCCACCTTGTTTCTTGAATTCAAGATCCTCATCTCCTGCGTGCACAGCAAAGCTCCCACAAGGTATCCTTGTAATATTGGTAGGCAAGCCGTTCTGATCGTCCAAGTCTTCAAGGGCAACAATGACCAAGGTTTTGCCAGGAAATGGAGTTTGCAAAACTCCGGTCGCAAGTGGTCTATCAGCCCAAAGGATCGGATAAGCGTCGGATATATTTTCTCGTGGGTTTTCTTTGAATGATTTTCCAGTTTTCTGGGTTACGGCATCGAGACTCCCCTCCTCCTGAAGCAAGTGAGATGAGGTTGCAACATGTCATGGATGTACACATACCTGGAGCCATAGATTCAGAATGGTGTTTATTTCTTCCTTATCACGAGGTAGGAATAACCAGGGATAATGGGGATGCGATCGGTGACGAATTTTAAGTCGTAAATTGTCCGCGACAGAAGCTGCGGCGTCTCGAAGGCTTCGTGGATTCGCCATAAATGTAGAAACCCTCAAAACCAATTTCACTATGTATATGAAGTCCTGGGACAAACAAACATATAAATATCCATTCACAGTTCCATGGTGCGTGTTAACGAAATCTCACTTTAAAAGGGTTGGTGGGGTTGAACTGACTGACTGGTGTTCTCGGCGGGGTTGGAGTCACAGCTGACACGTGACTAAATGCAAAGGGTCGTCATAGTTTTCACACTGCGCCTCTTCTCCGGGTAAAGTGTTCATTGAGAGCTATATTCGTTGCCCAATATCTAATTAAGAAGAATAGGAAATGGGGCCAAAAAGCCCGGTGCTGTTGGTTGAAGCGGTCGGCCGGGAGCAGCCTGAGGCATAGACGATGGGCAAGTCTCACGTGCAAAGGAATAGATCATGCTATAATTGAGCAGATAAGGGGGTTTGCGGGCGCGCTCAGTCGAAGTGAAAGGATTACATGATGTAAATAGAGAACAAAGAACAGTTAAGGTAGATAGAGCAGCGTACGATAAAAAAATAGTATTAATTTTTTTATTGATACTGTATATCCGCACCATACACCCACACACCAAAGATGGAGCCCGAGGACGAGAATGCAGTTCTTTTCCTTGGTAGCAACAAACCGCGTACGATATACATCAATACTGCAGACGATCCTTCCGACAGCTCCGTTGAATACCTCCACACAAAAAAGAGAAAGCCCGTCATCGAAGCGAACCCTCCCACCGAAGCCAACCATGGCCACCACAAAAGCAAAGGGCCAAAACAGCATGACATCAAAAAACAGCAGACGGAAAAAATCCGAGCAACACACCCCACGCCCAAACCCATTCGAATCACATGGCCCTTTCAAGACAGTGAACGCGAAGACATCGGGAAATTGGAACAAGTGCTGCAGGATCTTGAAGAAGTGCGGTTGAATGTGCTCAGGCAGCTGAGGAATGTCTACGAGAAGAAGGGCATACCAGCCAATCGAATCAAACAATTTGGAAAACTGGTTGATTGGTCAGAGTCGGAGACAGAAAGCGAGGATGATGAGTCGATGGAGGACCAATAACCTTGCATGCAAGAATGGGAGTCCTTTTTTTTATAGTAGCAAGCCATATCAAGCAATGGAAGGTAGCACTTGGTAACAAAGTGAACTTGTACTGTAGTCATAAACTTCGAAGCCGCCAAAGGAACTGGCTCGGATTAGGACCTTGATGATAATAAGCAAATCGGCTCCTTTTAAGGTACTCATACAATTGTAAAACAAACATACGCATTGCAAATACTCCCACATGGCGCCACATATGTTGTATATATATCGAACAATAGAAAGGAATTAGCGAACCATATGATCGGCCAGGACCAGTTGACGACAATGATGAGTACGCAGTTGAGGCGGCCGTAGATGACAAAAAGTTTCGAAACCAGCGTGGGTATCAGGAAGCCTTGGTGGTTATCCCAATAGGCCTGCCTATATACCACTGGGCAAATGTTTTGAACGCATTGTGGTTTCCGTGGCTGAAATCATACATCTTGGTCGGCCGCAAGACCAGTTTATGACCCTGGAAAAAGGCTTCAATTACTCGGGCTTGTAATCCCATAAGGGAGAAGATCAAGACCTGTAACATATATCAGTACTAGAAAGTGAGATAATTGACCAGTGACAGGAATGACGCAGTAATTACCGGTGAGACCATTTGATGAATGAATTTTCGCCTCCGAAGTTGTGTCAACATAATCCTGAGGATTGGAATCAACTCGCCATAAAGGATTGTGGAATCTGTGGCAACCAAGTTATTGTACATGACTGCCTTGACATGTGGGTAGGCAGGGTCATTCAGCTCTGCGATATGGTAGCACCCGAACTCGGGCTGGTCATGCTTATACAAGCCTGAGTTCACAAAAGCAGATTCTCCAACACTAGATATATGTTAGTGAATCGCAGCCTTAAATTACAATAGTAAGTTGCTTACCATTTTGAAGTCCAAGGGGCCCTCTCCCTTTTGGCATTTAGATCGTAGTAGGAAATGTAAGACGAAAGGTATATGTCCATAACGTATGCGCGATCGGCGGGACGGGTCAAAGAATGTTCCGTTTCATCATCTAGACCGTTGTAAGCTCCCCCAAGGTCATCATCGTTGGGTTCTGGAACTGAATGGCCTGGATAGGGAGCGAAGTAAGACGGTTTATGTGGTGATGTCTCATCTAGTGTTATAAGATCAACATGAATATTGAGATTTTTTAGTTGCTGCAGGTCGAATTCATCAACTCGAAGGCTGTTAACTTTCCGCGCCAAATTCGTCAACGTCGCACGCACCTGGCGGTGGGCGGGAGATTCCACAACGCGCGACATGGTGATGGGCAATCTAAAAGAAGTCCTTGATGATCTGATAGAGTCTGAGCACCTGGTTCAAATAAGAAAAAAAGTAGATGAGCGGATAAAGAACGGGGATTTAGTACTCTTTTATGTCTTCAAGAAGGTTGGGAGTGAGTTGTGACAAAAAGGACAAATTGTTTCCATTTTTTGATTAGCACACCAAACAGGCATAACATTGGTTGCCCGGTAACTGCCAATCAGAGAGCATAGATAGGTGGATGCGGACGTCACATAAGCGCCGCGGATGCTCCCACCAAAACTCACCAACCAGTCGATTATCGTTAACCACCCAACAGTCACATGTGTATAGCCAATCAATGGGGTGGTTTGTGATGAAGCGACTGAAATAACGAGCGTCTGACCCTCTAACTAGCCATGTTCGACTTGTATTGAACTATTTATGTCTTCTTGGCACTTCATATGAGATGTGCTCGCAGCCAGCATATGCGCGTGGACAACGCCGCTCTACTATCAGTCTCATCTCGTCTCGTCTAATCTCATCATGTCCCATCACGTAATGTAACGTATATCATGTGATTCCAAAATAGAATCATGTCAACAGTCCCCAATTCGCCAGATTGGCGCTCAGCCTTCTCCGGGGACATAAAACAGAAACAACTGTGACTGGACCGTCATATCATGATGCTGAGATTTAGGGTATATAAGAACTAACATAGCCAGCGCAAACCTCCCTGGGTTGAGTATTCCCTATCCCAATCATTTGTCATAAAGATTGTATACGCGTTGTTCATTTTTCTTCAATACCTTCGTTGACTGTATCCGTGGAATCACCATGTCTGGCACGTCAACCGCGCTACCTCGAGATGTGAAAGCCTGGGAACGGGCCATGACTGAGATGGGTCTCACAGGCCAGACCATACACGGCGCAGAGCTGGCCTCTGCCTCGAAATTTGAGTATAAACAGTTCCTGCTCCTGCAAGTTCTATGGGTGCCGCGCCGTGCAGAAGATCTGCCAAAAATGCTGCCTGGCTTCAATGAGTGGATCTCGAAGGCGGAGACATTGCTGGAGACTTACAAATCATGGCATACATATTGTCAGAGATTCACATTCTCGGATACTGGAGAAGGAAATTTCACAGTTGCCCGGCATTACCAGCTTGAGGTTGCAAACACCAAAGATGAAACAAATCCACTGACTCTTGCAACTCCTATCGCACATCGGAGACGCTCCCGTGAACTTAGCCGAAAACTTGCTGATATGCACTTGGGAACACCCTCGAAATCCAACCATATTTCCGAGACACTGAACATTGAAGAAATTGATCTCGATGATCCTTTCGATATTCCGGAGACCCCGATTCCAGGGACTCCAAGTCCATTCCGGGAGATAACACCTGCTCCCGCAGAACTGGAGAACGTGCTATACCCTCCGACAAAGGATGAGCAAATTGTAAATTGCGCTTTGGTTATCTTCCTGAATGCCCTGACCATCCCCTTCAAGCTCGCCAACAATTGGACCTTGCACAGAAAGGTTTTCAAAGCTACGTTTGACGATGCTAGTTTTGAAGCAAGAACTGACGGATATCTTGATGATCGCCAAGGCAATGCCCAGGCTGTTATTGAGGTGAAGCCAGTTACACGATCAAAGAAATCAACTCTTATTCAAATGCAGGAGAGCGCCCAAATGGTGGCTTGGATCAAAAGTGATGGTGAAAAACCAAATGAACCCAAGAAAATGTATTGCTTCCTCTGTCAAACTGTTTCTACTACAAATTAACACCCGATTCTGACTGAGAAATAGGCGCCTTCATGTCTCGCAAGACCGGCATGAGATATTCCTGACAGTCGCTCAATACGATGGCGACTACATCAAATACTTGGAAGATAAGCATCATCGCAGCGAGTCCCGATCTTTTATGACTATGCATCAATTCGGTCCCTGGAATACATTGGATGCGACACACATGAGCTACTTGGGGCCTATTATGCTGGCAATATCACTCCGTGCAGACGCCGAAATTGGAAAGAGCAAATCCTGATCAGATCAAGTACCTACTTCTAAGCTTGGCAGCGGTAATAGAAAGTGTATGAAAGGCATGTAATTGAAAAGTGGTTCCATTAATATGCTTCATTTGTTAATATTTCTCGTAGACATCTTGTAAGAATCTTTTGACCTGAGATATGCCATCCGTTCAGATCGCACATTGCATTTCCTAACTTGGCTATAACATGGGCGACAAATTGGTCCTTCGCAGATTGACAGGCGATGTTCTATATCAGATCTAGAAACGTCAGTAACTATCCCGCAGAACATGACCCCTATATTCTTGTGGATAGCTACCTGGGTAGAACCCATGAGGTGGATGCTCCATTATCCTAACTGATCCCGTGGCAGCCTGCGGCCTTTATTCCACCAGACACCATCCGGTCTCTCACAAATGTTCTTATGTTATCGTTTGTCTCGTCTTTCTCTATGGTCGAACACAGTCTGCCGCCTTCCGAGAATACTATGAAAATGAAAAAGCCTCTCATCGACTGCGATCCGTATGTAGTCTCTAATCTAAATGTTCTCAGTAATTATTCCTATTTTTGTACATCGGATGTATCAAGAATATAATGACTCATGAAATTCTTAGCGTTTGGGCTGGATATTTGATTTGTAATACCATATCATCCAAGCCGCCCACAGCGATTGCGGTACAGGTTGGCCTCCCAGGCACAGCGATTAGGACAGTCTTGATTTGTCGAACTACTGTGCCACGACACGGCGTAGTTGATGGTCCGTTCGGAACCACCCGGAAGATGGAGACACTGATGCCAAATCTTCTTTAGATATAGATGTCGACCAGTCCAGGCAAGGATTAGCCTGATACACTTCCGACATCACGGAAACAGCATGAATGGATATAGGATAATTTCTTATGCTTTGATGCTAAATCCACTGCGGCACGGCTCTAAGTATCTGTATGTTCACCTCCGATCCTTTACGTTGTCAGTGTTTCTGCTTTATCTGCAATTAGTAGGGATTGGCTTATCTCCTTATCCCTGTGGGTTGGGCCATCACCCATCCTTATATGAACTGGTCAACGCCAGTGTCTCCACCTTCCGGGGGTTCCGGCGTCTTCCCAGCATAGTGGTTCGGCGAATCACCGCCCTACCCTAGGCGCTGTGTGTGGAGGCCCTGCGCCGCAGCCACCATGGGAGACTGCGTGATTTACCTAGAACGATCAGCACAAAGGCGGACCATTGTTTATGCTGTGGTGTGTTTTGATTGGCTACAAACACCAACAGCCAAAGGTCTCCAATCGTCCCACTCAGCAGGGCAGCCATGAGATGGGCTGCCTGGACAAGGATGTCAATAGTCTTCTCATTTATTCATACTTCAATACATACTATGTATGAATGAAAAGCCACCTTGCTTTCCTACCTCGGCCTTGACAACAATACGGTGATATTCTGGGCTGTTAAAACCTCGGCTTGGAAATGTGACATCCAACATCCATGGTTTCCTTCATGGGCAAGTCTTCCTACTTCAGTGAGTCGATGGTAAGAGGACGTGGTTTCTAGGGATAGTCAGACGTTTTAGGACCATAAAAGACTTGGTAAGAGACTCACATCATGGCAAAGGTATATCCCTGCCCCTTTCCAAGTAGCAACATCTGAGCAACCACTCTTATAGTCATAGAGAAAAGAATTCTTTTCAAGATAGTTGATGGGATGGAGAATTTCAGATTTTCGAATATTATTTTCACTTGACAGACATTTGATGTTTGTCTTTTCTCGTGCCTTGATATTAGCCAAATAGTTTATTTGCGAACCAGGGGAATATTCACCGTCGTAAGGGCACCTAGCCTTATAATATCTGGTAAAGCACTGATGACCAAAGTAATAATTTTCTGATGCATTGTCATCAGATGTTGTTTCGGTTATTTCTCTGAATCTTGGTACAGAGTACGGACCTCCAATATATGGATGACTTTGGAACATTCTTGCGACACCTTTTGGTATTGCAGCTGGTAGCTTTTTGGATCGGCAAATTAATTTGTATCAGTGGTAGACGCTTGTGTGGGTCTTTTATGATGCATTGTACAATTGAATTGTTTTTTTTTTTTTTTGTTTCCTGAGCTAAAAGCAATTGGTACTTCCAGCTAGTAGTGATTGGAAAGATGGGCTGGTTGCTAGGTATGGAAAGGATGGTCAGCCGCACTTTGCGCGTGCATGTCGGTCTGAATTTCCCGGTGTTAATGGAATCTACGTTGATTATATATACATTGTGGTTGGAGAAAAACTACAAACGGCAATTATGAAATAAAATGCCGCATGTTCGACACTGTCGTTGCTGCCAGTTCGCCTGCTTCGACTGGGAGATCCAATATATCGAAATGGTCGAATACAGCCTGCTGCCTTAACTATGGAATTGAATAAGCCTCTCATCGCCTGCGATTCGTATGTGATCTAATGCTTCCAATGATCATTCTTAAATTTGTACTTCACATGTATGAAGAATATAAATGATTCAGATAATTCTTAGCGTTTGGAGTAGATATTCGATTGTTGTTATACCATTCTATCCAAGCCGTCCACAGCGATTGAGAAGAAGAGGAAAGCCTATTTACACAAGGTTTTGTAGGGTTCATGTGGCCTCGCTAAGCCGCTGTTTGTCTCGATTGCTCTCATGGCATTGTTTGCCATGTCGGTAGTGTTTGCTGATAATGGCGTTGAACTGAGCTGTCACAATCTTCTGACACTACATGATTCCTTTGTTCTCTTAAACATGCGCCGTCAGGTTAGGTTCCGGCGAAAAAAGAGTCCCGCTCGCAGACAAAGTGAGTCCCATAATTCACATCAAAGACAACGGATATTACTCAACTATTTTCAATCTCCTCCTCTTTCTAGAGAATGTATCCATTGGTCACAAGGCTGTTGAGAAGGTGGCATGGAATGCTAGGATTACCCCAACAGTCACCACCGTCCTGGTACCGAGACAGACTACGAGAAGAGTTGCGTGAACGACGAACAGCGACTACACACTGGCAGAGAATCAGTGAGACATCCGACGTTCTTTTTTCTATCAGCAGAGCGAGTTTTGATGGGTTCCCCATCCGCAGGCTGCCTTCCATCACTGGTCCTTCGCATGTGTTAGTGTATGCGTACATGTTAGCCAAGTATACCTCACGCTGGACGTTCTACAAGGTAGCCGCAATGCTATGCCGTGCTCCACAATACAACCTGGTGCGAGAGGTGGTGAATCCTACTAGGGATCATAAGCTCGACGAAGTGGCTTCTCGTCACCGGATTGATAGGGAGCAATTCAAGAGAGTCAGCCGCCAACTGCGCCGACTATGGCCTTTGTTCCCTTAAAGGTTTAAGTCTGAGTCAGACAGATTTTACTTGCTCCATGGGTCAAGGAAGTAAACAAGTCTTCCACCTAAGTGCACTTGTCATGCAAATTTTTTCTCTGTGGCTTTAGATCTGGTGGCCTGGCAAGTCATCAAAAGGAAGGAAAAAAAAAAAAAAAAGAAAGCTCACAACAAGAATTGCAGTCTATTTTTTTTTGTGTACTCAAGCAAGAAATTTCATCTGTTTGTATCATCGATTAAGTACGATGCTCGTTATGATGTTGTAGGTACTACCAGGAGTAGATAGAGGAAGAACTCTGACTGAGAAACCCGTCTATTTTAAGGCCTATTTACTGGCAGTCTGGCGGCGAACTAGTCACAAAAGAATATTGCCGCAGAAGAAGATCAAAGTAGTGCAAAGTGCATAAAGGCATGGCGTTATCCTGGGAAAGAAGTGGCTGGCCGAGAACGAAGTCCTACCTGACTGCACTAACAACCGGTTGCCGTGGCCTGAGGAGATGATAATATTATCAACAAAGAACTGGGACACTGAAACGGCCCAGCAAGAAGCTTGGCTACTGTCACGAGCTCAGAATAGTAGATAATAGCGAAATGATATTCCTATCTAAACTATTGTAGCCATCAACGAGAATGTCGAATCTGAAGAAGAAAAGAAACAGAGCCTATTTACACAAAGAAGTTTTATATATGGTTGTGTGTGGCCTCGCTAAGCAGCTGTTTGTCTCGATTGCTTTCATGGCATTGTTTGTCATGTTGACGGTGAATGTCAATAAAGACACTGAGCAGAGCTGAGCCGTCACAGCTACCAGTGAGCAGGCCCACTTCAAGTCCTGGCAAAACAGGGGAACGCCTTCTCCATTGACTTGCCGTCTTCCACCAAAGTTCACCCTGCTATCAATCCTGAGTACCTCCGCAAAGCTACTGCAACAGAACCACTATCTGCTCAACATGTGGAACCACCACTGCCCATCATAGTTGACAATCAAGACGAATGGGAAGTGGAAGAGATCCTAGTATCCCAGCTGCGAAGCTGGAAGCTGCAGTATCAAGTGAAGTGGACTGGCTATGATGAAGATCTCAACTGGTACCCAGCCCGGGATTTCAAGAATAGTCCTGTGTGTAACATTTCCTCAATATAATCTACTGGTTGACTATCTCACGAAATTCTAGCATAAGGAAAGAATGGACAGAGGCAAGCCTGTCAGCAACGAGCTATCTAATGTGTGTGAGGGATTAAGCGAGGCTCAGTAAGTGTTGTCCACCAAACAGGCCAAAGTAATAAAAAAAATTTTTACGGCAGTCGAGTGTTCATGTTCTGTGAGACTGACACTAAAAATCCAGGTCTTCCAGGCGCTGGGGCCGTCTTAGCAGTTGCTTGAATGGCTCCGCGCGACAGAAGATGAAGGGTTCCTGGATGACCACCCAGATGATGATTCCCCAGTTCCTAAACGGCAGCCCTTTGTCTGGAATGGAGGAGGGCAGTGTCATGGAGCATGAGCGCTCGCTAGCGGCATGGCATGTTTGACCACTTTGACCTGTTTGGTGTACAACATTCACTGAGCCTCGCTTAACCCCCTCGCACACATTAAATAGCTCAGCATTGACTGACCCAGCTTCTTCCTTTCCTTCTCATGTTAGTATTCTGACAGTCTACAATACATTCTTATTGCGTGAGACTGCCACACAGACTACCTGTCTCTTCTTTCAGACTTTTATTGCAACGTGATTTTCAACACAGAGCGCATTGAGCAACACACTTAGCAATGAGCCAGGATCTGTGTCAATCAGGCACCTGCACCCCTCAGTCAGCCGCCCATTCCAAAGCGGTGGTTGTCGGTATCTATGGAATACCTGGCTCTGGGAAATCATATTTCTTGAACCAGCTGGAAAAAGAGCTCGGGGGAAAACATTTCGCTTACTATGAAGGCTCCAAAGTTATCAATATGATTGTCCCCAGCGGCCTCGACGCATTCAAAATTATGGCGGAGCAAGACCAGGCATACTGGCGTGGACTGGCTATTGGCAAGATTGGTGCAGACTGCGCTGATCTGGGGAAGGTTGGAGTCGTTACTGGCCACTTTATGTTTTGGTCTGAAGAGGAAGACAGCGGAAGTCCAGTATACACTGAGAAGGACATGCAAACCTTTTCACACATACTGTATCTGGACTTTCCAGTCAAGGTTGTTGCGCAACGTCGTGCGCTTGATACAAAGAGAATTCGCCCGTCTTTTTCAGCCAACCACCTGCATAGATGGCAGCAAACTGAAATCGCTCAGTTGCGTGACCTTTGCCGCATTCATGGTGTTTTGTTTACGCTCATATCTTTGGATCGGACGGAGAGGGTGTCGGCACTCCTCCGTGATTTTCAGCAGCATAACGAGGAATACAATACATCCTGTGCCACCAACATGCTGGATGAGGCTCTCCTCCTTGATCGTCCTCATCCACTGGAGACAGTCTTGGTGCTTGACGCTGATAGAACCTTAACTGCGGATGACACCGGCTCATTGTTCTGGAAAAATATACGGCGGCCAAGGGAAGAGGAATGCCCACTCAAAACGCTATTTAGTGGCCCATTGGGCTATTCATACAACGCGTTCCGCCAAGCTACCTTACTGTACGAAGAGGCGGTAGGCGATCAACAGTTTGATAGCCTCTGTCTTGATGTGGCATTGGCAGTGACCATGTATCCCGAGTTCGTGTCGTTATTACGACTGGCTGCAGAAAAAGAACATGTAGGGGTAGTGGTTGTCACGTGTGGACTACGTCGCATTTGGCATAAGATATTGCAAAAAGAAGGGCTATCGCAAAAAGTGAAAGTCGTGGGAGGAGGACGCCTATCAGAAGGCTTTGTGGTCACTCCTGCCGTTAAAGGGGCCCTGGTTTCTCATTTACAGGATGTCCATAAACTATATGTTTGGGCATTTGGAGATAGCCCACTGGACTTGGAAATGTTATGCAAAGCAGACCGCGCTGTCATTGTGGTCGGAGACGTGCATTCCAGGAGTAAGTCAATGGATGCAGAACTGGCAAGCGCCATTGATAACAACCACATTTGGGTGCGTCAAGTCCTGCTCCCCACCACTGTATTACCGCGGTTGGATACTACAAAGCTTCCTCGGATCGAACTTACAGACCATGAGTTCGTCAACTCTGTTCTTGCGCATCTTCTTCTTGTTCATGCTACTGAGCGGGGTGCGACCAAATTGCTTATTACAGCAATGCGTGACGCCACGGTTGCAGGTCCCACGCTAAGGAAGGCACATCGCCGTGCTGGATGGTACCTGGCAAATGAGTTTTTGACCGACGTGATTGGCTTCGAGGAGTTCCTGATACCACACGTCCAAGGCCACAATGTGGGCGGACATCGGCTTTTGCATGAGTCACAGACATTGATTGCGCCACTTATGCGAGGTGGAGAACCTATGGCTTTTGGTGTTAACGACGCCTTTCCACGTGCCATGTTTGTCCACGCTTACCACCATGAGGACATCACTAGTGAGCTCTTGAAGGATCGACGCAGTATAATTCTGGTGGATTCAGTGATAAACAGTGGCAAATCAATCTTGCAATTTGTGCAACACATCCGCAACCTCCATGCTACTATCCACATTGTGATAGTGGCCGGTGTCATTCAGTCGCAATCTGTTTGCAGCCGCAGTCCCATCCGTATGTTTGCCCATGATGCAAAGCTCACGGTTGTTGCACTTCGTCTTTCTGAGAATAAGTTCACAGGCAAAGGCACCACTGATACAGGAAATCGTCTTTTCAATACTGTGCATCTTCCCTGAGGAGATGATCTTAATAAATTATTTCATGTAACTAATAACCAGAGAAAAAGATAAAATGAATGTCCAATGCCCAATATTTATCCAAGTAGCCTCAGGTAGTCTGACTACTAGGAGAAATCAGCAAATTACTGACTTGGGCGCGCAAGTAGAAAAAGCCTTACAAGATTTTACTTCTCGACATTTCCCTGAGACTTTGCAAATTACCTTCCATCGATCCTCTCCACTTGCTTGGCTTGAAGGAACAAGAATGGGAGGGTTAGAACAAAACAAAGAGACAAAGAGATCAAACGCGTCTAAAATCACCAGGAAGCGGTGAAAATTACAACGCCCTATTTTAATCTTCCAGCTATCATCCGCTGTACTAAATTTCCTTCATATTACTTTATTCTCTGAGAAATATCCTACTTCTGTTCAGCTTTCGATCATGACATGTTCTGCAGCTGAAAAGCGTCAGATCTTCCTCACATGCAAGGCAATCTTCATAGGTCCCAATGCCTTGCTTCGAAAGTCAAAGACCATAAAAAAACGCATCACGAAGCACCAAGCTGAACTTAATACGTCAATTCCCAATTTTGAGATCAACAGGGTCACAGATATTGTTCAAGCCCTCTTGAAAAAACAAGTGTTCCAATCAGACATTAAGGCTAAGATGGAATTTCCCGATCTATTTACTCCCTCGCCTGTCAATAACGTCAAAGGCAATGTCTTTGAAGCTGAGGCAGACCGTTCAGGAGCACCTATACTTGAAGGAATTACATTTTCTCTCGCAAAAGACAGTGTGAGGACGCAGGTTCCTCCAGTGCCACTGTCTGCTGAATTACAAGCCCATGATGAAGCGCAAGCTCAGACTGAGGGAGACACTAATTCATGTAAGCAAATGAGCTTCTGAGATGAGCCTCCATTACTCACATTGAGACAGCACCTGGACCTGCATTAGAACCGAGATTACCCATGCCTTCTCTCTATCCGGCATACTTTCCATATAGTGCTCAACATTCTGTCTTATCGAGCATCCAACAAGTCCTAGAAGAATGCTGTTTCGATTTTACAAAGAAATGGTTACCTTCCGAAGTCGAAAACCACGATTGGGATTGTGCCGCGGCTATGGAGCTCACAGAGTGGACGAAGTTCTTAGCAAAGTGGTCACCACAACTTCCCCATGGGTCTTTGCAATTGAGGGGCTCACAGTTCGACACACTCCTATCTACAATTTGTCAAATTCGACACACAGCAGTTCACCGGCAGCCAATCACAGCAACCAGCGTCAGTTTGCTGGTCCTTGAAGCTAAGAGGCTGGCAGAAGCTTTGCAAGATCCTTTACGCACATCACAATTGGAAGACCTTCACATCGACATACAGAAAAAGATCCAGGCAATGGAGCTAAACGAGAACGCTCTTGAAGATAATCATGCACATGAGCTTAGAGCCTTGCAGCTCCAACGAGAAGAATTAGACCAGAAGGAGGAGCATCTCAGAGCCAAAATTATCAACAGCGACAAAGAGAACAAAACTCTCACAGGTCTTCTGATTAAGGAATCAATTAGAAGGATATTTAATGACAGAAAAAGCGCCCTTGATGATGATTCGGTTGGGTTTGAGGCGGAGGATGACGGAGCAAATAAAATCATTAGTCCAGGTTGTCAGCTTCTATGAATAGGACAGACAATGGCTCGCTGACCGCGACTTCATTACCTAGCAAAACCGGCATGATAGCACTTGTATATTTTTAATTCTTTTGTTCTGTTCAGGCATGCGTGACATAAGGTAAGCGCATCAAGCAGTGTAGGGAGGCAGAAAATTCCATAGTTACAGTGCTGTTAGAGAAGTCTTGGAATTTGCTAGCTCCCGACTCTTGACCGCCCTCGCATAGGCCCAATTAGGTCGCCCGACGGGCCACCCATCCAATCAAGCATCGCCTACCCAAAACCAGCGCGGTCCCACCGAGCAGCCGCCCGGCCCGTCCGTTCGAGAGCTTGCATGGCTGCCAAGATGATGACAATGTACACTACATGGTCGCAGACGCCAGTCTGGCATGCGTAGGTCGACAAGGGTAAATGGCAATAAAACGGTGGTCTCTTATAGGTCGTTATCGAGCCCTATTTGACGGATGTCGAGAATTTGCTGTATTATTGTTATGCCAAGTTTTCGGATAATCTTGATTTGGAAACCGGTGGGTGTTGGGGGTTCCCATTTTTATTGGTATGAGAGAAAGTTGATTGTCTGCCTATGGAATGAAGGCCTTCGGGGAAGATTTTCGTCTCCTCAGGATGGACATAGCGCCGTCGTGGAGTGGCCTGTAGGGTCCATGATGCATTGGTCTCCCGCAGTTGACTGCTTTGAGTATCAGTACGCGTGCTGCATCAGTCATTGTCCATCTCGTGCTATCTGTCCTTCAAAATGCTCGTAGAGAAACAATTGTGTGCTTGGCAAATGATCCTGGTTTGATAATTCTTTTCTCTATTACACAATAGTTGCACGCGGTTGATGTCATATTTATCGAGAGTACTGGAACTTGATGCAAAGCTGACTATTGATTGCCCAATGATGAAGTCGTATCTCACCGTAGTAATGGAATTTCCGGCTAAAATATACTGCTGATTGGCTTTCAACGTTCTACCCACATTTCCGGCCGTTGTTAACTCTCCCGCAGATCATGTCAAGAGCATGGAGTATTCTGGTTGAAGATTTATTTAAGGCGTTTTCGCCCGGATAATTGTAGTCCCATTGTTCTTCCATCTTTTCTTCTCTACAATCCATGTTGCCGAGCCACACTCCTGCGATCTGAAATCCTACTATTTTGTCTGCACCTTCCAGGCGCTTGCCTCTTATCATCTGCCATGTCATCCTCTGTTGGCATTGAACCATCAATAAACGATCCTTGGCCGGCTACCCTTGATCTTTCACCTATAAATGATCCGCTTGGGGTTCTTGACTCGATGTCACCGGCTCTCTCAGCATGGGGTTGCCAAACCACTCAGGACCTGTGCATTCCCGGCTTGGAATTGGACTCAATTCGAGGGGGTAGCACTAATAATGTTCCTCCGGATATGTTATTATGCCTTAATGACTTAAATAAGAGCTCCTTACCTGCTGCAAATGATACCCATTCCAAGAATAAAAAAGCCGGCGTGTCAAAGCCAGTGCAAACAGCTAAAGAAAGTACATCACGGGAAAGGCTTCTAGAGCGAAACCGTCAGGCAGCTAGTCGATGTCGACAGAAAAGGAAAGAACATATGCAGCTGCTGGAATCGCGGTTCAAGAAGCAATTAGAAAAGCATCAGCAGCTCCAATCTGAATCCCGTTGCCTCCGATTGGAGATCCTCAGTCTCAAAAATGAAGTGCTGAAGCATGCATACTGTACAGATAATCAAGTTTCCAGCTATCTACAGCAGATGGTTCAGAGAGTAAGTTTACAGATGAGCCGTGTGCTGCACATTTGACGATGACAGGTGACGCTAATAAATAATAGACCAGGGTGCACTGCCGCGAACGACAAGAAGGGGCATTTAACATTGGTGACTCTTCGCGCTTAGACCACTCCACTGAGTCACTTGGCGAATGCTCACAAAACGCATATTTTGATGAATTTCTCGTGTCGGAATGATGGTCTTCAATTCATCAAGACTGCTTGATATCGAGTTGAGCTCTTTGCTCGATAGAATACGCACACACATATATGTATATTTTACTTGCACTTGGACAGGCCATTTCCTTATGAAAAATCATTACACCGGCTCTCTTATATGTAAAGTAATGAAGAGCGTGAATAACCAAAAGTTCTGAATAATGCTACATATTGCAGCCAAACGGAACCAATGGCAGGCAGATCCTTCAAGACGTCTTAGTATGGTGAAATAGAGCCTCGGAGAATAGTAGTAGTAGTAGTAGTAGTAGTAGTAGACCTCATTAACCTGTCCTAGCTAGCTTTTAGATACATGCAGTCATGCAGGGTTGAGCCGTGAGCTCAGCTCGCGGCCATGAAACGCTGCGATCAACGCAGGCGGCAGATCACGGCAGGATTGCCGTGAGAAGAATGTAAAAGTAACAGACAACAACTCGAAATGAACATCCTCCTTGCGTCCATCCGCTCCTTTCCTCCTTCATGCAGCTTCTCCCTTAAATCACCGAGGCCGAATCACCGATATAACCGCTTGGCTCGCCTTTCTTGCCCTCTCCATCGTCTCATTGCGGCGCCGCTGCGCTTTTTCTGTGTTCGCTGGTTTTTACCGGCGTTGGGGTAACCTGGATCCCCTTCGCTGTTTTTGTGCGCCCTTCATCTCATCATGTTCAATCGTCCTGGTCTGTGTATTCATACTCCTTTGTCACGCCTGTCGCCTCAGAGTCTACCGCTTGAAACTGTCCGAGCA